>JAOVVA010000004.1:21759491-21773025 GCA_028565275.1 Leiocassis micropogon | reverse complement strand
CAGTCTACACACAGAATGTAATGAAAAACATCCAGTGAGTGTCCATTACGTGGGCGGAAATGCATGTTGATGACGGAGGTCGGATGATCATGGCCAGATAAGTTTGAGAATCTTTATGGTTGGGGAACATTTCATGTCATTTCATGATGAGTATATTCTAAATATTTTCTTTAAAAATATCATATTTTATCTATTAAAAAAACATGTTATAATATCACACAACCATTAAGTATCATATGCTGCCCTAAGATTAAAAATTGACATAATGTTGCCAAAGAATATTTTTGCCAGCAATTGAGGGTTTCTTGGCTTTAAAATATCAAATAAAATCCATTAGTGTTAACAGAAACTATTCCTAATACTTTATTTCAAAAGTCAAATTTTTTTTTTCTTATTTATATAATTTACATATATCAATTTATTAGATAGAAAGACAGACAAATAGATAGATAGATAGATAGATAGATAGATAAACAGATACTTAATTGATCCTGAGTGAACTTTTAAATAACAAAACTCTGTCCTATAACTTGAAAATGAATTGTCCCAATGCCAAGTGACCTGCATCACATGATCTCATTATTAAGATAGGATAAGATAAAACTTTATTAATCCTGGAGGAAATTCTTGACAATGACAATTTTTTCTCAGTGGAATGCATTCTAATCACATTGTGGTAAGCAAAATATTTGTAAAAAATATTTTATCTATAATAGCTCCCATTCATTGAGCTAATTACTTGTCCGCCAACTATATTACCTTTTATGGTTTAGAGATTATTTATGATTTTAATTAAATTATTTGTTCAAACATGATGATAAACTGTTCATGAAAATTAAAAATGGCCAGCTAGGCAAGTCCTATTACTGAAATTATTGGTCTAAATAAGTAAAATGTCAACACATAATCAGTACATAATCAGTCAAAAAAAATGTTAATGTTTTAAAGAATTTATCTAACTTGAACCACTACTTGTTCTACTGAGGAAAAAAAGTTTGTTTTTTAAACTTTTTTACTCATGTGAAATGTATTTCAGTTTATAAAATGACTCTTCGGCTGTCAGGAAGACAATGATAAGTGAAATAACTACTTTATACAATAACAGTGCTCAGGATGAATCGGACTGCTGCCACATGACTAGATGATAAAAGTGTTCTTATTAAAGTGGACAGTGGTTTGTAGATTAAGGGAGATTTATTGTGGATTCAGATATTTACATTTAAAACATATTTGTCATTTGCAGATGTGAACATAGATTGCAGATGTGCCATAAAGTTAAAAAAACAAACAAATTGGAATTCCTTTGATTTCTACCTTTGAAGTTGGTGTGCAGTACCTGTACATAGACATAGTGCATAAAACTACATAGTACTACATTAGTTTACTCAGGAGTTATGTTCAAAAGCATCACAGTTTGGGGCTAAATTTGAAGGTGACTGGACTGCTTTCAAAAACTGATTTAAAAATGTTATCAATCCATCCATTTTCTATAACACATTTCCTGTAGGGTCACTGGGGGCTGGATCCTTAGAGCTGAACTTAGGGCACAAGGCAGGGTACACTACTTCTGCTAAATGAGGTTCTAAGAATTATTAGATCATTGAACGTTCATTTTAATTTTAATTTTTCACCAACAAGAGCTCTAAAGACTTAATCAACAGTTTAATATAGACCTAAAGTGTACTGTTGTTTTAAGCAGGATGTGTTAATTCAGATAGATGCAATGGGTTCACAGGTTTTTCTTTTCTTTTCTTGTAGCTGTGAAGTTTGCGGTAATTTTGAGGACACATTAATCCTCGAAATCAATCACCTTCATTAGCAGGGGAATTACCTGCTTATTATAATGAAACCAAAGCCTATTTATACAAGAAAATGATGAATTTGGTTCTGACAATTCCTTCTGACAGGTAATCATACATCAAAAAAGATAAACAAAGATAAACAGAATACAAAGTGAAATATCTACCAGAAGTCTTTACCACACAAACTTATGGGAAGAAAGAAGGAATGATAAGGATGAGGTAATAAGGAATGCGCATAGGATCTAATAGGCGAAATGTTACATATTCGTACTTTTCATAAACCTTTTATAAGTTTGATAAAAGGCTTTTAATAAAAGCCATGGAAACCTAAAGCTTTCTACAGTACATAAAGGAAGCAGGTCTGAAGCAATTGTGTAACCAAGGTGGAAAATACAAATCTTCATTATGAAATTGATAGAAAGCAGCTGTCAACATTTCTGTGAAACATACTCAAGCGAGTACCATCATTCCCATGTCCTGTCCCGGTTGGACAGCAAACCCACTCATAACCATTCTCCATGTTTGATTGATAATGCCTGTCTGACTCTGCATGAAATTCAGAAGGTGCTTGGCCGCCTCCTGGTGCAGACAGAGTCAGAGAAAATGAAATCGATTGGGCTGTGCAGAGACAAGTCGCTCCAACGGCCTCTATCGCACTTTTGTCAATAGGGCTCTACCTTTATTGATCCTGAGCGGGAAAACTTCTGCTGGCATGCTCGCCAGTCTAGCTGATTAAACTGCTGCTGAAAACAAATGAGAGATTTGATTAGAGGAGAAAACGCTGAGGTTTTAGAGCAACCAGTCACTAAGATAAGCAATCTCTTATTTATGATTCATGGGCAAGAGTGGTCCAGAGAAGTTCTTCTGATGCCAAAGATGTAAATTTGCGAACAGACTTACTTCTGTGACAGAAACAGCACTGCAGAAGCACACATTACCTCTAAGAGAAGCTATTTTCTCAGCTAGTTTCTCTTAATCTGTCTCGTAATTATTTAAATGTCTCTCCACTAATATTAGGCAGTTAATAAATTCCGCTTATTATGGGATTGTGTTCGAAATGTCCAGAATGGAGGCTGAGTAATTTAGAATTACACACAAAACGTGTTCAGTTGTAAATGATAATGCACACTGTCAGGAATATGAGGCAGAAATAAAAAATTAAAACTGAAAGTGCAAAAAAATAATCAAAAGAATGAAAACAAGAAACATGAACGGGTATTCAATTCCCTTTATGGTGGTACCATTACAGAACCTTGACCTCAATTCTTAAGTCCTGATAGGTGAAAAAAGTCATGAAAGGGTTTGGAACATGCATGTGAAAGTTTTTTTTGCCTTTGGGTAAGGGTCCATGGTGCAATGAGGACCATCTTCAGCATTGTCAGCAGGAGATCCTTCAGATCCTCCAAATCTTTGCTATGGGGAGCCGCAAGTTCCCAGATAGAGTATGGCATGAAATAAGGGCTGTAGCAATGTCTTCAGGGGGATCAAAGTCCAGGTAGAGCATAAAACATATTATTTTAGCCTTGTAATAAAAATGACATCATTATTGGCATAAAACACAAACCAAACTCATTGGAGTTCACATGTCTTTTGCTCAGTTTGTTAGCGTGTTAGCTAGATCTTATCTTAACAAGTGCCTCATTCTCGTGGCTTGAAATAGGATCCAGAAGAATATGTAAACCAAAGACTAAGCGCGTGGACCCTTTGCTAAAGTATCCATCAATAACTTTGGTGCGGTAACCAATCGGCTCTTTTATAATGACCTTCCAGTTATTTCTGTAAACTTGGACTGCTCGGACTGTTGGAAGTGTTTTGTTTCTGTCCTTCCCATGTAGTGCGTAACTCAGTCATGCTGCGGTGTGAGTGACGGCATAAATGCTTCTGTTTAGAATAGAAAATCATAGGCCTTTTATCAAAAAAAATTTTGTGAGTAGAAGTAAAAAGTATCACATGCAGAAAATACTCACGTAAACTACAGATACACACAAAAAAAATGCCAGCCATTTAAAAGAATTATCTAGGTCACCATCAACAGACTGCAACTATTTACACTAATCTCCTCATCATACCTACATTTTTTAAAAACAGCCTTTGGAAACTGTAATGTCACTACATGATGCAGAAATTTTTTTTTATGCTTGTTCTTACCTCTAGCTTGTATTACTGTAATGCCTTACTAGATAGATGCTCCATTAGGTGCATACGCAAGCTCCAGTTAGTAGGGAATGTAGCAGCCAGACTCCTAACTAGAGCAAGGAAAGTTAACAAAATCACCCTTATTCAAACCACATGTCCCTGGTTCCCAGTAAAATTTCACACTTATTTTAAAACGCAGACTAGTCATTACTAGCCACAGTAATCTGTAAACCATAAGTAATCTTAAAAATGCTGGGTTTACTTTGATCAAAAGGTGCAGACTATTTGTCAGTACCTTGTGTACGTCTTCTTTTGGATGCCCTTTTAATTACTCTGTTATAGGTAATCGTGCCAGAGTCCCTGCTTGCATCCTGCATGAAATGTTGATCGACTCTACACAAAGGGTAGTTTTTACTCTCATAACTGTGTTCAGTTATTCTGCACAATCAAAAGTCCTGGTTTGACTGGAATGTCCCTTGTACAGCACCCCAACAAGCAAAAAAAATCCCAGCAGAAGCTAAAAAAGAGAGACTGAAATCCAGAACTAAAATAACAGTGCTAAAATGCAAATAATAAGACACAGATAAAAGTGATCAGTGACATGTGATGTGCTGAGGCTAATAAAAAATGTTGCTCAGCACCTTTATGGTGCTGCCTTGATAGCAACTAAATTAAAGATACTTTCGAGATTATATTAATTTAATTATATTGGTGTTTACATTGATGTCTAGCGTCATTGTGCATGTCATGTGCACATTAGATAACTCTCCAAAAGTTAGTATTTTAGTTTTACATGTCTTTAAAAAAACTGTAAAAAATGTAATTTAATTCTAAGTAAGAATAAAATCTGGTAAATGCAAATAAAAAAGTAAACACAGCATGTTTAGAAATTTGGTCTGTGTGTAGAATAGTGATAGGAATTTTACCGACTCGGATCTTTGAGTCTCGTTCAGCAAAATGAACGAATCTTTTTTTTCGAGTCATTTTGTTCATTTTAGCAACATGTAATTAAAATGTTACGTGTTATTTCCCTAACATCTACTACTACTTACCCAAATGTTGATCACACAATAAACATAACAAAAATATAATGTTATAAAAAAAGAAAAGATTAATTCATTATTTACCTGGGTCTTTAATCTACGATTAGCACACCTCACCTCTTCTCTGACCATCCCCAGGTTTGAGTAGCTTCTTCATCACATTATGGGGCTGTCATGTGATGAACAACGACTCGGGAAACCCAAAGACTCGAAACAGATGAACTAATTTCTTGTACAAAATCTATGATCTTCCATATAGGCGACTGAATGAATCATTCCCCGAGACGATTCGTTCTTCCCGAGTCACACTTAAGATTTGTTTAAAATTAATGAATCGTTCAAGAACGACCCATTACTAGTGTAGGACGACTACGCTGTTATTAGGTGGAGAAGGGGACTCGTCTTCCCTGTGGGTGAGTGCTTTAAATAGTGTAGTAAGTGGCAGATTTAATTTCCCATGCACAATTAAACACACAAGCTCTCATTGGAGCTATTAAGCAAAAACATAGGCGGTAGAAAATAAGCTTAATATAACTTTAAAAAAAAAATGTTTTTAATCCACCACCTTTTCCCCTTGTTGGTGAATTGTGGTTAGAGTAGTGTTTTGTTGGTTTAATAATTCTCAGGAGCCGAGTTGAATTCTGCTACCAAGTTGCACGCTCCAATGTGTCTCTGGATGACCTTTAGCTTTGAACACAGCACCTTCTTCATGGCACTGTTTCAACAACCTTATACAATGTCACAGGGAGAAATCTTGCCCAGGAAATCCCAAAGATTTTGAATGGAGTAAAGGTCAGGCCTCTGTGATGGCCAATTAATCTGTGAAAACGATTCCTCATGCTCACAATTTGTACCTGATGAATCATGGAATTGCAGCACAGTGGCTTTTTGGTTACACCTGTGGTCTTGCACCTTCAGGGTCAAAGGTTCGAGGCACGTCTGCTTCATGTCTGTGTATGTTGAGTTGATACGTTCTTATAGCACTTGACAGGTTTCCTCCGGGTACACTGGTTTTCTTTTACATTCCAAATATATACATATTAATGTGTGAGTGAGCGTGTGTATGCATGTGTCCTGCGATGGAAAATGAAAAGTATGTTTAACATGCTGTGAAAAAATATTTGCCGCTTGCTGATTTTGCATTTTTTTATCACATCATATCATATTTATCATATTTATCACATTTAAATGATTCAGATTATCAAACAAATTTTAATATTACACAAAGATAACGAGAGTAAATACAAAATTAAAATTTAAATGATGAAGGGAAAAAAGCTGTCTAAACCTGCCTGGCCCTATGTGAAAAAGTAATTACCCCTAAACCTAATAACTAGTTGTGCCACCCTTGGCGCCAACAACTGCAATTAAGCTTAACTGGCAACGAGTCTTTTACATCGAGTTTTGGCCCATTCTTCTATGTAGAATTGTTTTCGACCATGAACTGCCTGTTTATGGTCATGTCACAGCATCTCAATTGGATTTAAGTTCAGACTTTCACTAGGCCATTCCAAAACCTTCATTTTTATTTTATTTTTTTAACCATCAGAGGTGGACTTGCTGGTGTGTTTCGGATCGTTGTCCTGCTGCATTACCCAAGTGTGCTTGAGCGGGTTATCTATGTGTAATCTTAAAATCTGTTTGATGATCTCGATCATGTAAGTGTGACAAATATGGCAAAAAAACAACCAAAAAAAATCAGGAAGTGGGTGAATACTTTTCGGCGCTGTAGCCCAAGCTGGAATAAAATCTGCAACCTTGAAAAGCCCGTCATTTACTCTCTTGTCCACTGCCTCCCTTCACAGAAGCAGCATGATTCCTGCCCTGATGGGCTTGTAGCAGTTTCCTTTTTTTTTAAGTTAAATGAGGCATGCTGTGTCAAGATTGTGCAGCATCTAAACAGGCAAGCAAATTAATGGAACACTGCCTTAGATTTGTCAAATAGCAATTAAACCTAATTGATCATAAGAGGTGATTAGTATTTCAACAGAATTTAGTATAAGGTGTGAATGAGGACTTTTTTTTTAGGACTAACACTTTCTGAAAGGTTAATATATCTATATACTTTAAGTATAATGTGCGTACTTGTCAATGCTGCCGGGAAAATGCTACTTGAAGGAAATTTCCCTGGAGCGTTCGGTGTTGTCCTCGAGTGAGTAAACCCAGGGTTTGATGAAAGAGCTAGTTTTGTGGTAAGGTGCGGCATGCTGTATGGGAATGATGTATGGTCCTGCGGCTGGATGATGTGTTTGTTTGTTCAGAGCACACGTGAGAAGAATCTCGCTGTGCCGAGACGCTATTAGGACCCAAGCTCAGAGTCTTATCACATCTGATAAGACACACATTGAGCAAGAGAGTGCTTCCTCTCAGACGGAGCAGAGTGGAGAGATAGAGGAGTGGAGAAGAAGGGAGGAGTGGGGTGTCCGAGAAGATAGGACAGGTGAAGGGGAAAGGCAGAATCTGTCTATGATGAACTGTACGGGGAAATGCTTGATACAAGCCTTTAGGCTGTTGACCGTCTATCCTTGGGTTGCGCCTTATACCGCAAACTGGCACTAAAAGTAAAGTGTGCGTTCATGCACTTGATGACAATGCAGGATGTGTGTGAAAGATAAGTGCAAGTATTTTGGAAATAAGTGAATGATTAATCTTGCAGTGAACTCATTTTGAGATAATATGATTCAATGTCTAAATAGCCTTCAGCATTATCTTTTAGGAGCATAATAGGTTCTTTTTAACTTGAACTCATAAATCAATGTACCCAATTTTGTATCTGTACGTGGCCGACTGAGGCTTATCTCAGACCTCCATTGGTGTGTTTTGCACGGCTGGAGAATCTAACTCAGGAGACTAACTCAGGAGAGGAGTTCATTCACAATGCGCCCAATCGAAAATTTGGCGTCTCGTTATTTGACTCGGTTGATGCCACGTATGAACAGTGTGGTGGAGGTGAAAAGGGTCAGGGGTCACTAATTGGTTAAGGCACTGAACTGCTGACCGGAAGGTCCCGGGTTCAAACCCCAGCACCACCAAGCTGCTACTGTTGGACCCTTGAGCAAGGCCCTTAACACCCACCTCCTCAGATATATAAGGAGATAAAATGTAGGTCATTTTTACATAAGGGTATCTGCCAAATAGCCCAAAATACAGATGAAAGGTGAAGCCCTTACAACTGGAGAAACTGACCCATTGTTGAAGCAAATGTATTGTTTCAGGCAGCGAATCCAGAATCTGGCTCCCACTTCTTGAACCTGGATCAGATGTGATGAGGTTTTTAAAGTTTTTCTATGGACTTTTTCACTTTGCACTATATTACCACCTACTGTCACTTCCATGCTTGTGCAGCCTGCTTCATGTAGCTGATACGGCACATCTAGCCATAATGCTCCTATTAATTGTATGATGCCACTTCTCCTCAGCTTGATATCAGTTTGAGTTTGTTCCAGTTTAGCCGGTTGGGACTAATAGAAGATGACAGAAGAGCTCACTAGTGGGGCAACTCACGCAGATGTCAGTGACGATTTTACTTATATTCAAACCAGACTGAAGAGAATGTGACAGAGTAAATGACTAAAATGAATTAGCAGAAGATGCAGCTGGGGTTTTGTCACTTTAGCAGTCTCGCATTGTTTTGCACCCTGCCATTTGAATACCCATGCACAAATTCTAAGCAGTTCATTATAGTACACGTTACTGGGGCTTATATCCAAAATGTAGCCATGATTCTCAGTTCTCAGAAGATTTGGATTTATTTACAAAGCATTCCGGACGCAGTTATGACATACATATCACAAAATAGCGATATAGTTGCTGTTGATTCTCATGAGCCCAAATTTCTGTGACTACATGAAGCCACAAGCGATGTCAATCCGATGTCTGGATTTAACTGTGGTAGTCAGCCTCAAGAAGAGTGAACAGCCAGCATCATAAAAAAACAACACCAACATGTAGGTTTACAATATACAGTAGACAACAAAACCAAAGCACTGTTACTTGATACTGCACTAATATAGTGCATAAAAGAAGTCTTTTTCTGACAAAAAAAAATGAATAATCCATTTTCATATCTCCTCTGTAACAATTCTCCAGCTGTTTTTTTTTTTTTTAATAGCCCACCCCCCTGTACAAATTTGTTTTGTAAAAATAAATAAATAAAAAAATCAAACCACAAAAGCACACACACTACATGTAGAGGCACAGGGCTTGGTTTCAAACGGTATTGTTCTTGCAGCTGGAATGACCTTGGTTTGTCTCAGGAGGTCTCTGAGTTGCATAAGCAGGAGTTGCGGTGTCAGGAGCAGAACAGTCACATGTCCGCATCACCGTCATAGGCCAGCGCTAAAGCCCTTTGCGTCCTACAGGAGTTCGGATCATCCTTAGGGTTTTTGCTGGTGGAATACACACATGCATGTGTTAATCAGTCAGGAAACAATATTTCATACACTTCCAATTTACACCACAAGAGGGTGGCACTTTATTAAGAAAAGCTGTAAAATGAGCCATGTCTACTGTCTATCAGGTTCTCTTCCATGTTTGATGGATTTATTATCATATTAACACTTAATGTTATAATCTATATAGCATTCAGGTCAAAAGCGGAATATGACTTCATGAATCACTTTCTAAGACTTGAGATAAACATTTCGTACATACAGTACATTAACAATGGCTTGAGTTCAAATGTGTCAGCTGTCATATAGGCTCCAGTTCTGACTATTTTAAATTCACACTGTTATAACAAATGACCTGACATACTGTACATACAGTGACAAAGTTCTGGCAACTGACTTCGTAGCTAAGTATGTTACTGATTGTGTAATTGAGCAACATCACACCCGAGGTTGTGCTGTTGTGCTGAATATCAGCATGACCTCAAGTATGATATTGCTTTATACTACAGTTCCACAAACACCATTTATTATCAATAGATTATGATTTGTTTGTTTAATTAATCAGTTATTTTGCTCACATATCACGACACATATCATTCCGAGACTGGCATGACAGTGTAATTAACGGGGGTGAAGGTAGTTTTAAGTTCTTATCGGTGCTATTTAGCCAAAAGGTGAGGAGAATAGGCAACGTAGGTGGTAGACAGTCCTGAGATACTCTTATATCGCTTAAAAATAAGGAGATTTACTTCATATTTCCACTTATTTTGCTTTAGAATATCTGCTGTGTTAACTTCCAGGTTTCGGACGGTTCAGAGGCAATTTGGAATGACTTAAAAGCAATTCCATCCCAGTGCTGTTATGCTTTATATCACCACTTGTGGAATGCCTCTTGTCCAATTAGATTGCTTGGTCAGAACTAGCTATTTTTTAATATAGCTTATGAGATCCAGATTATGTGGTTAACTGGAAAATTAAGTTGCAAACTGTAAAGGTTGTCATTGTCATTACACAGTGACAACACTGTTTATTAAAGTGAGTTTTTTTTGACTGCTTTCATTTTCATTCAACATTTCAGCAAAGCCATGACAATTTATAAGTTATATTTTTTAAGCCCTTTATGAGGTTTTCATTATTTATAACATGTTTATGGTTATTAGGATTTTATGAAAATCCATAAAAAAAATGCAATGCCTCCATAAACCATTTATTTATTCATTTATCCACAGTTAGCACATTACCTGGACCACAAACACACCTTCACACTCATTCACACCTATTAATCTTTAATCTTCAAAGTACCACTTTCGGACCCTTTTATGTTATTCATACCTATTTCTGTTGATCAGTTATTTTTATTATTTAAAATAAAAAAACAAAAACAAAACTAAAAACACTGGCAACATTACATACTGCTAATACCGACAGTATTGTATACTACACTTACCACAGCAGAAAGGACATTGCGATGATGAGAACTATCATGATGAATCCACCTGCCATTAGCCCGTACACCCACAGCCTGACCCGCCCATCTGGTAATTAACACAGACAAGGCAGCTTTATATAAATTACCCTTACCCGCTGATCTGTGAATGGCTTTGCAGCTGATACTTAACGAATGTACTGTATACCTTGAACAGAGAAAGCTAATTGCTTTCCTTGTTTTCCCTACATACACAACACAAATGCTTTATCTCTAAAGGATCTTATGCAGACATTCCAGAACCCTAGACCTGATGATAATGATGATGATGATGAAGTGTTTAGATCAAGAAAAGCACAGAAATGAAAAGCAGTGCAAAAGCATAGGAAGATAAATGCAGGTTTTTCCACCTGGGCCGAGGGGCTGCAGAGTCCAGGCTGTCCTCTCGTTCTGTTTGTGCATGCGTCTCAGACGTCCCCCACTTCTCTTCGCATTTGCTTTCTTATAATCAGACCCAGGGGTTTTTGTACAATAATCCAAGAAGCCATTAGAGGTCATGACCTCGGTGAAACCCTTCTCACAGCCACACGTCCCACTCTGACAGAATAAAAGCAGAAAGAAAGCGCAGTGATGTTGTTATCAGCTGTTAACCCTGTCACACGTTTGCGTCTTATGCAGCTGCGATGCTGTTTTTAGATTTTTTTTTTTCTGTCAAGTGTCGGGGATCGTGAGAATGCTCGGCTGATGCACGTACTGTATGCATCCAGTGTGAACGTGATGATGGGAACTGAAGCGAGGTGTAATTTATCACACCTTATTCAGAATTTCCACTAAAGTAAAATATGTCGAATAAAAACAAATAATGGTAAATAATCATATTGATATGTTTATTAAATAGAATCAAGTGCGTTTACAAATGTTATGAATTTCACAAGGGGCGTTCATGTCAAACCAGGAATTGTGATGAAATTTCTTGGGAATATTTACAGAGGACTTCAAGCACAGTACGGTAATGAGACTCTTAGTGCGACTCGGAGTGCGACTCTTCGCACTAAAACATTTAAATGGTGCAAACTGTGGTGTTTGTACTGTACTTGCACATTACAGGAGCTTGGATGGGAGTTACTGCCACATCCCCAGTACGGTCCTGTCCTCACTCCAAGAGATTTTCACATGTTTGGGTCATTAAAGGAGTTCCTGGGAGGCCAGCGTTTCAGGCATGAAAGAGGCAGTCCGATCATGGCTCCAGCGTACTGAGAAAACTTTCTACCTTGATGGTATCCAAGCACTAGTAAAATGCTGGGATAAGTACATTTTGTAACAGGGGATTATATAGAGAAATAAATGGAGTTTTTACTCTCATAACTGTGTTCTGTTATTCTCCACAAATCAAATCAAAGCAAATGGACACACACGGGTTGACTCCAACTCCCCTTGTAGTTAATAGATGATTTTTTTTTGATGCAGGATGATGCAACAATGATGTAAGACAAGATGGAAAAACGTGTAGCAAACAAAGTAATGTGTAAAGTGATAAAAACTGTAACAGCGCTACGGTATTATTTACCTGTGTACAGAATGAGAAGGGCTTGATACACAATGGGTTGCATTGATGTACAGTGGAGGGTTTAATCTGAGGAAAACATCCTCCTAAAAAAAAAAAATTGTAATCTGGGTCACAGTATGTATTGCCACATTTTCACAGAAATATTTAAACAAACTGTGCAATTTTCAGAGCAATAGTCAACTGCAATGTGAATCACACTCACGATTAAAACATTGACACACTTTCTCCCAACTGAACCATAGTCTCTGCAGAAACTCACTTCAAGTATTCGCCTCTTTAGTCATTAGTCAGAGCAAGAAGCAAATATGATGCTACCATCACACAAACTCTTTTATAAATGACAAACTGATAATTTTAGCGTATCTAACAGTAGCACTTTCTCACCATTTTTATTTTATTTTTAAGAATTGTCACTATATGGTGCTTAAATAATGTGCATATAGCATCAGTACCAGTGACGTTAACACCGTCCGAGCGCTGACACCACACTGCTCTCTGATTATCCTTCCATTCTCCTGTGACCCACTCATAACTGAGACACGTTCCTCCTGCAAATGGACACACGGACAGAAATGTCAATAAGTATCCACGACTTAGTTAATTTCATGGCTATTCAGCACTGACTGGCATCTCGTGATAATGCAGCTCTAATGCATGTGCAGGCTCACAGCTGCCATATCAACATCACAATCAACCACTCACGTTGGCACGGCCGTGTTTCATAGACTTGACTCGGACAGGAAGCCTTGTTCTCTGGCACCTGGACGATCACGGCTCTGGATCGAGCCTGGTGCCCCCACGTCTCAAAGCTCCGTCCGTCCAGACAAAGCAGCTGGCATACACTCCATGGTGACCAATTGGTCAGATAACAGTCTCCTGATGAGATAGCCAAGGAAAGTGATTAAAGTTTATGTTTAAAGAAAAAAAAGCTATACTAAATATTGATATTTAGTGATATTAGTCCAATATGACACTCATGCTAGTAGATATTTCTACGTTCATAAGCATGAAGTATACACTATATGGACAAAAGTATTTGGCCAAACCTGTTAAATAGTGAATTTCGGCGTTTCAATCAGGCACAACCCTTATCCCCAGTGAAGGCTAATCTTAATGCTTCAGCATACCAAGACATCTTGGACAATGCGGTGCTTCCAACTTTGTGGCAA
>JAOVVA010000004.1:21742862-21753122 GCA_028565275.1 Leiocassis micropogon | reverse complement strand
CCCCAGTGAAGGCTAATCTTAATGCTTCAGCATACCAAGACATCTTGGACAATGCGGTGCTTCCAACTTTGTGGCAAAGGAAAGGCCCGTTTCTATTCCAACATGACTGTGTTCCAGTGCACAAAGCAAGGACTATAAAGACATGGTTTGATGAGGTCTGTGTGGAAGAACCTCTCTGGCCTGCACAGAGCCCTGACCTTAACCCCATCATGATTTGGGATGAACTGGAACAGAGATTGTGAGCCAGGCCTTCTCGTCCAACATCAGTACCTGACCTCCCCTGCTGAAAAAAACAGCATAGACCAGCACAGCTGGTGACCAGTTTGACCAGCAATAATACCAGCATATGTTGTGTTTTGGTGCTGGTATACTGATATGCTGGTGACCAGCATTATAACGCCATGATGCTGGTGCTGGTATGCTGGTCACCTTACTGATGCTGTAAGTAATTTCAATTGATTACTTTTTAAAAATACGCATTTATTGCCAGCACATTTATATAAAAGGTTTGTGTTGTGTTTTTAGACAACCCAGCAGATATTTAATAAATGTAAAATAATGTGTTTACATGTTTTTGGTAAATGGATTATTTTTGTCTCTTGTATGTAAATGCATTCAAAGATAACACTATGTATTTACATCACACACTATTTTCAGTATTAGCTATTAAAATACAAGATAATGAGCTAAAATGGTAACCAATTTTAACTACCAAAATCTTGCTTATATAAATCATGCTGGCCTATGCTGGTCTTCCATCAGTTATGCTGGTTCACCAGCTAAACCAGCATCAGACCAGCACTAACCAGTATTAACCAGCATAGACCAGCATATAAATCACGCTGGTCTATGCTGGATTTTTCAGCAGGGTCATAAATGCTCTACAGAATGAATGGGCACGGATTCCCATAGAAACACTCCAAAATCTTGTGGACAGCCTTCCAAGAAGAGTGGAAGCTGCTATAGCTGCAAAAAATCATTGCAGTTTTGGCCAAATACTTTTGCCCATACAGTGTACGTCCATTTATTAACCTAAGTAGTATTTAGAAAAGTTTTGCATTTGGGGAAATATTTAAATGTTTTCTGTTTAAAAGACGCACTACTATAAGGTTATGCAAATACGTTATGTAATTAACCATGTTTTCGTGGTTCTTGGAACATTGTAATCCTTACATCAGAATAAGCGCAGGATAATATAAAGCTGTAATAAACTCGGGCTAATTTGGAAAGAAAAAGCTAGTTTTCTATCAATGAGTAAAGTAGCCTACATGTTTGCTAATATCATTAGCAGTGCCTCATTTCTCAAATGGTGTATATTTAGAAAGACAAAATATTAAGTACATTTTTGTTTGACCACAATCTAAATAAAAAATATTGTTTCCCCTTTTAATATCTTGGTAACTTGCCGCTAGCTAGGTGTCCTTTCCTGACACAAGAGCAACTGGGAGTATGAGGGCTAGCCTATTGTTAGCTGTTTTGCTAAGTCTTAATACATAGTATAAAGTTATTTTAATAAAATTGAACTTGTAATGTAACTTGGCTACTGGATCACACAATATAATAAGTACTTTTTTTTTTTTTCCCATGCAAGTAATTTGATTGAAATATAATACATTGCCTAAAATGTTACCAACTGCTGGAAAGGTAACATTAGCTAACTAAAGTGCTAACAAACTTAGCCTAAGTGTTTGGCTTGATAATGACATGTACATTATTTAACAAATATGGAAACTTTTCTGATGTTTAATGATGATGCAAATTATGTTATTGTGTGGCTATTATATGCTAATAATTAAGAAATAGATGTAATGTAAAACATTTATTCACT
Source organism: Leiocassis micropogon (assembly GCA_028565275.1). NCBI lineage: Eukaryota > Metazoa > Chordata > Actinopteri > Siluriformes > Bagridae > Leiocassis > Leiocassis micropogon. The sequence continues at coordinate 21,751,294 of JAOVVA010000004.1, read as the reverse complement.
GACTCTTTAGTAACTGTAGCTCATATGAAGTGTTTCTTTTTATTTCCAGTATAATGTGCAAGTAGTGTAGATGTGTTTTTGACCTGGGCAGGGAATAGAGCAGGGCTGACTGAGCTCTGTCCCTAGAGCTTTGCTTAGTTCGTTCTCCACACAGAGATCCACTGGCACTGCTTTGGGATGAGGAGGTACAGAGAGCGAACCCCAGTGCACCACACACGACATGTTCCTCTCCCTCACCCCGTCACCACACTCCGCACCCTGAATATGCACATACAAACACTGTCAGGTTTATTATGGTAAAGGCTTAATGATATACCGATTAGCAGTAATATTAACATCATTGCCAGGTGAATTGAATAACATTGATTATCAGTTATATACCAATAAACTGGTCCAATCCCAAAGTAAAGCTAATGTAGCACAAGTTGCTGAAAAAAAGTTATTACTGGCCGTGTTGGGAAGATATCAGAACACTTACTACATCATAGCTTGTTGACCCAGTCTCCAAATTACAAAGATCTCAATCTGACTGAGCATCCATGGGATGTGCTGGACGAATGAGTCTGATCCATGGAGGCCCCACCAACTTATAGCACCAAGTATCTGCAGCTAATGTCCTGATGCAGGACACCACAGCACACCTCCAGAGGTCTTATGAGGTCATGCCTCAAGGGAACTGAACCAGGATCACGTGGCATAAGGGGAACCTAAAACTTTGATGGTTTTAATGTTAATGGTTTTATTGTTACAGCCAATCGATATTCATTGGAAATGGTTATTTAGATAGTATATTAAATCTATATTGGGTTATTAGGAGTTTTTGATTAGTATGAACATTAGGGTATGCAATTAATGTCCAATTGTGTGCTTTAAAACTTTCTTTTGTCGTTTTTATGTACGCTATATCCACATTTCTAGGTGAACAATATATCAAAGTCTGCCCTTTCTTCTTAGAGTATACTTGGAATGGTACTTTTTGGAAGTGAAATCCACTTTTATTGAATAGAGTCCCCAGTGGCTCTTTATTACTTAGACACTGACAATATTTCATCACCAATGCACCACTTTACATCCAGACTTGTAGTAGTATTTACTGATCCTATTTTATTTTATTTTATATTTGCCATTTTCTCATTTTGGGCTTTCATGACTGCATTAGGGTCGCATGAGTTTGGAACTGGATTTTATTTTTAAGGTACTGGTACATGTATTTTTTTTTCTTCTAGAAAGTAAGAAACTAAGAAAGTAGCTGTGAAACTCAATACTTCAGCCCATCTCTTCAGACTGCTAGAAAAACCATGAACCCAAAATATAAGAATATTATAAATTATTTCTTTCTTTTTTTCTTCCTTTTTTTTTGGGAAATCTATACTTTTTATTTATTCATACTTTCACATACAGTGTTTGGAAACTTTAACCCCACTGCAGTTCTAAATATGTACTGGTCTCCAGTATAATTATTTAACATCCTGTTTTTTGGTGCATTTCTAAATTGTGGAAATTTAAAACTTTTAATCATTGTTTTACTTTTCTTCTTAGTTCCATTTAAAAATCTTTACTATTTCTTTATTATTTTCAATGCTCCTAAAAAGTATATCTGTAAATGCTCAATCAGAAACATCCCTAAGATAATGACACTCTTTTAAAAACTTCATTACAGTGTCTACGTGAATAAGTACTGTACCTGCTAGACCACGGCCTACCAGAAACAGCAGAGCTGAGTAACAAGCTGGGGGAGGATTTCTCTCATCTGAGGTCTCATTAGGTTTGTGTGGGGGGGAGGTGTTGATGGGCGGATCTAATTTCCTTTTTATATCCCCGGGCAATACAAAAATTTGTGTTTGAGAATTTTTTTTTTCTCACAAAAAGTGATTTTTTTTTTTTACCATAATAAGTCACCTAGAAAATACTGCTGCAAATAGATAATACAATACATAGCCAAAGGTAAATCTGTCACCACTGTATGCATTCACCAGCCCCCTAAAAATCATAAAGACACACAGGTCACGAGCTTTAAGCACTATTCACACTAAACAACAGAAAACAGGAAGGGAAAACATCATGGCATACTCGTGGCTGCCAGATGGGCTGGTTGATGTATTGCAGAATGTTCATTCCCCACAGAGTTTTTCCACACATAACTGTCTTTTGAGTTTAAATGAGAGTAAGAATGAGGCAAAAAAAAAAAAAAATCATTATACTAAGATCACATTTTAATCATGTTTGATCTAAATAAAGCTCTCGCCTTGTATCTGCATGATTTTATACATTCTGGTGCTTTGAAATATTTGGCTGAAGAGATGGTTGCATGAATGAGCAGGAACATGAGTTCTTATTAGTGCTGCACAATTAATCGCACAAAAATAGAAATCATCTTATCCACCTGTGCAATTATTTAAAAAGGCCTGCAATTTATTACAGACAATATATGCATATTTTGGAATGTACGTAGAGCATCAATAATATTATTATAATTACAGTATAAGTATTAGTTTATTCATTTTTTAAAATTATTTTGAGGTGCTAAAATAGTATATAAATAATATTGGTAAACATCTTCTTAATGAGATCATTAGTACTATTATGTGCTGTTAAATATGTTAGATAAATATGTTTGAATACAAAATAACATGTTTAATAGTTAAATATCACAGTATAATCTCAATATCTGTCAAAAACAGAGTTCCTATTAAAGTGGCCAGTTTGTGAACAGTGCAGTGGAACTGGTATACCATATATTTCCTATTAGTAGATGTGTGTGTGTAAACTGTAGAACCGGCACTGCATTAGTACAATACCTCCACTCTGCATGTGTTCCAGTCTCCCACCATCCAGCTGTAGCAGGGCCTGATGGGACACGGTTTTGTTTGAGAGAGCTGAGACGGGCAGGGTCTACCACCTTCTCCTGCCTGATGTAGAACTAATCTGGAACGTGTCATCTGACCTGAATAACCACACACACACACACACACACACACACACACACACACACACACACACACACACACACACGTGTGCCAACGATAATGCACCCAAAGCATAAGAGTATTATAGACTATTTCTTTCTTTTCTTCTTTCTTTTTTATAAATCTGTGCTTTTCATTTATTCATATTTGACATGCACATGCACATTGTTTTTTTTAAGTATTATTTACCAAAAGCAGCAGCATTATTTATGTAATTAGCTATAATAAGCACCTGGGGCAGAGTTTCCTCCATAGGGTGCACCAGGGCATATGTGTACTGTAGATGTATTGGTTTATTAACAGTTTTTACTTAACCAGTAATTAGTTGATGGTGGAGAGGGTTACAACTGTGTGACATCAAAGGTAATGATGTTTTGTTTTAGGTTTTTAAGTTCATACAGCACAACCAGATCAAAGAAATGTGCATGATAATAATATAATATAAAGTTAATAGATGTTAGTGACATATTTTGCTCATTGTTTTTATCATTTAAGTTAAGGACAGAAGGAATTATTGTGTGTTCAATTATGAGCAGTGTTCAAGTCAAACAGGGACTTTTAATGTGCATAACAACATAACGAGCGAAAAACTTCCCTTTATTACTCCCTTTATATATACTCCCAGAAACTCCTTTAATTAGCCCCTTTAACGGATCTGGTTTGATCACCAAAGGTGTTCTTTATTTGCAGGGCAATGCATAATCTCATACTGCCCCACTTGCACATTACAGAAACTCAGCTGGGAGTTCTTTCCACATCCCCCATACAGTACAGTCATGACCTCGCTCCAAGCAGTTCCCACATGTTTGGGTCATTAAAGGAGTTCCTGGAAGGCCAGTGTTTCAGCAGGCACTCCGGTCATGACGCTGACATTCTAAGAACAATCAAAAGTCCTGGATTGACTTGAACGGTCCCTCGTAGTTTGTAATGCACCATGAGAGCAGTGTAATGTAAGTTGACAGTATGACATCTATCCTGACATAAGCAGTTAAGCCAGTGATGTTCCAAAGCTTGTTAAAACTACAGTATATGTTTGGTAGGATAGGCTTGGATATTACTGTGATCATTGATACAAGTTATTGTGTTTTGTCATACTTTGTGCGCCACAGGTGTGTGAGCACTCGGACCAGAGTGACCAGTCAGACAGCAGGCAGTCAACAGGACAGCTCACTTCACATGGAGCAGACAGCTTCCCTCTTGAAGGACCCCACTGGTATTAGATCACAGATAGGATTTGTATAGTTAGGTGTTGAACATTAGTCACACAGACACACTGACAGACATGATTTAGTAGGATGTAAGAACAAACAAATTTTAAAACTCCTCACCTCCTTGCACATGCTGAGTTCCACGAGTTTTCCGTCACTATCGATGCAGTTCAGCAGGCGTGTCTTCATTCCTTGGCCACATATTGCATTGTCACTGAGTAGACAACTGCTCCAGTCTTTGAATCATACACAAATGTAATGTAATCAATATAAGGTTACATTAATTCGTCTTCAGCACCACTGATATTGTGGAGAGTTTATTTTTGTTACCTGAATATGCATAGGAGTATGAGAGACAGGTAGTGTTGCTACAGGACTGTGTCTGATTCAGTTCAGGGCAGGTGTGTCCTTGACCTGGCATCCTCAGCACGCTTTTACTTCTCCATCTTGATTCCTTTTCGTTACAGCCCTGGACACACATACACACACATTAATAAGTTACTTAAAGCTATCCATCCTTCCATTCATCCATTCGTCTATCTAGGAACTTCTGTAGTCCAACTAGGGACCATTGGAGGCCAATGTATTTATTCCCATATTTACAACCGTGGTAGGACCTCACGCATTCACACACTACGGGCAATTTTGGAACGCCAGTTAGCATGTCTTTGGATTGTGAGAGGAAAACCCACCAAGCACAGGGAGATCATGCAAACTCCATGCACACAGAACCCACGGCTTTATACTGTTTGGCGCCTCTGGAGCATACAGGGTTAAGGGCCATCCTCAAGGACCCAACAGCAACAACCTGGTGGAGCTGGGGCTCGAACCACCGACCTTCCGATCAGTAACTCAGAACCATAACAAGCTGAGTCACCACTGCCCAATCTAGCCTTAAATTCAGCAACCTAAAAGGAGTCCATGTTGTTGTATCATCAATCGGTCATTCACTCACCATAGGGCATTCACTCCACAGGCTCCATTCGGATGTGACACATTGGCCAGGGCAAGGCAGGTAGCAGGCCTGAGTAGTGATTGGCCGATCATCCTGGCCGCACAAAGAGTCATTCACGCTGCTGCGCCTGTCCTCTTCCTTCTTCACACACCTTCCAATCATGCAACATCATGCAATTAAAGACTCATAAAACTTTTGTTTTGGAAAATGTTTGTCTAAGTATTATATTTGGAAACGCAGTGAAATAACATTGATAGCGTGAGTTGTTTGTTTTATAGTATGCCTTTAAATTGACACTACAATCTGCTCTTCCCCTTGTTATATGGGGACCTAACGTGCATGTTAATTAAGTCTCAATGTCATAGCCCAGTTGTAACCTTAGTCCTTTGTAAAAAAATAAGACTTTGTCCTTATCAAACTATTTGTCAGTGTTACATTCTGTTCTCCATTTTGAGCACGGATTTATGAGCCCATCTATTCATATGACATGAACAGGATGTCTCGAGTCTTTTTTTTTTTTTTTTTTTTTTTAAAGAGCTGAATTTCAATCAGGTAGAGCTGTGGTTACGAATGTAATTCTGAAAGTATGAGCACACAGCGAATACCTCACTGATGAGTACCGGCTTCGCCCGAGGGGCTGGGAACACTTTGAGGATCAGTGGTGATGCAGGAAAAAAAATGACAGTTCATGACAAGTGAGGCATAGTGATGAAGCGAGCTCACCTGATTCTCCGGGTCTGGACACCCTCTCCACATGATGGCAGGGTTTGGCTCGTGATGCTGAGAGCATTGTGTGGGTTGATGACACACATGGACCACGGCTCAGCTTCCCAACTATACTGATTGCACTCAGAATAACAAGGCACTACCTCAGACACCTGGGAAAAAGAAATGTGATTATACACAGCAGTGTGGTCAAAAACACAGACACATACTGTTGTATTTGGAACAGCGGCACGCATTTCTAAGTATAACCACTAACCTGAGCCTTTGTAGATGTCCATATGAGCAGTGCGAGAAAAAGTGAAAGGAGAGAGAAAGTTTCCATTAATGGCTATTTCGAACATCTTGTTCGCTCTCTTGATGACCCTGGGTCAGTGTGTTAAGGGTTTATTTATAAGAGTGAAACCGAGCTCGGGAAAAAAACAACGTCTCCTGGTTCTAATAAAACATTAATGCAGTTCCACCTGCCCGATAGAGCACGGCTTAAAGGGCAGCAAGGCGCAGCATATAAACAGAAGAGACAGGAAAGTGATGCTGTGGAATGAGAACTCCTGCGAGACACTGGCTTATTTAGACTTGCTTTACCACAAAAGCACTTCGGGAACTTCAGGTCAACACATTTAACAGTCGGGGCAGCGTGGCGACCAGATGGATCCTAACAGTCCGATTGAAACAGATTGATCCTAGCAGACTATCTCCTGTGTGCTTTTCTCTTATCAAATGCACTTATGGACATGGTGGAAACGTCTGTTCTATTTTCATCCAAGCACAAACATAAGCCACTTCATTCCTTCCCCCCCCACCCCACGGTTGCTATGTTCACACACATACGTGAACATGTCAGTGCTGATGCAAGTTGTGTAGCGAAACAACAGACAGTTAGCACAGCGTGATTTTTGCACTAATGTTACAGTATGTATCCCTTTTTGGATCTACTGACTTAACGCAAAGCCTTCTCATGTGATAAAACATAACTAATAACTAACTACAGCTGGCTAAACTGTAATATCACAATAAGAACACAATAAGATTTCCAGCCATAAATGCCCTGTCCTGGAGATTTACACACTGTAGATATATTGTTGTTGTACAAGAATACCATTCACAGCCTCATGCAATACACAAAATCAAACGATAAAAGTGCATCACGAAATGTACAATGTAGTTTACTGTATACGCATTATTTCAGGAAAATTACATAATCAAGGCAGAAGAAAAAATACTGAAAGTTATGCAGCTCATAAACAATATTCCAACTTGATAATCAAAGGTTCAAAGCTTTGATCATTATGCTGTTCCGTTTAGATACCTGTATTTGTTTTTCTCTTACAGTACTGCAGCTGTTACTGCACCTATAAACACAAGGGGTGTTCATGTTAAACTGGGACTTCGGATGAAATGTCTTGTGAAGCACAGTATGATGATGAGACTCTTAAGAGTTAACTTAGGGTTTCCTGGGAGGCCATTGTTTCAGACAGGAAGCAGGCAGTCCCATCATGGCTCCGGTGTAGTGACAAAGCTTTCTACCTTGATGGTATCTAAGCACTCCCGGTTTGACTTGAACACTCTTCGTAAATGCTGCTTAAAATGGATGGTTGTGGTTTGTGGGAGTTTTGGACGGATTAACATGGACTTCCTCTGGGTTCTCTGCCTTTCTCTCACTCTCCAAAAAACATGCAGGTGGATTTGCAATTCTAAATTGTCCCAAGGTTTGATTTTGTGAGTAAATGCGTATGTATGCGTGTGTGTGTGTGTGTGTGCGTGTGTGTGCATGTGTGCATGGTGCGCTGTAATTGCCATCTGCACTGAATTCTCCTACCTTGTGCTGCTATATTTTAAGATGTACCACCACCCTGACCAGTATAAATGAATAGTTGTAGCATCACCAATGTACAATATCCGGTCCGGGGAAATCAGTCAGTGGTATAGGGAAAGAGAGCAGATCTGACCCAAACACTGAAATATTAAGGATTATTAGAAATTCGCCTGGAGCGACGCTACTCTCACCTGATTTTTGATGTTTAGTTTCGGACAGGGCCGTCCTCCATTGAAAGGTTTCTCTCTTAACCACCGAGCACGCACCTTCACACCTCCGCCACAGGGGGCGCTACATGAGGACCAGGCAGACCACTCACTCAGCCTGCAGTCAAGAGGACAGGACACTATACACTCTTCCTCTTCAACACCTGTAACACAAGACTTTTTTAAGTATTTGGCAACCAACATCTGCATCTTATTTTTTAGAGGCAGACTGTCCAAAAATATTGAGTTTACTAATAATGATTTTTATATTTGAGGTTCTGCAAGACAGCAATTCATAAAAAGCCAGTTTTATAGATTTACAGCTTAAAATATCTTGTAGAGCTTAATTTTTTTAATTCATATAGAAAATTCATGTTTACGAATAAGAAAATGTAAATGAACATTGTAAAATGTAAAAAAAAAACTGGTACTGACACTGTAGGTGGGTAAAAAGTAACTAGGCATTAAAAATTGGTAATAAAGTCCATATTTCTGATGCTAATTTATTGAAACAATTTGGACATGTACTTTATTACATAGGAAAATAAAAAGAAATCT
>JAOVVA010000004.1:21730952-21742762 GCA_028565275.1 Leiocassis micropogon | reverse complement strand
TGTCTCAATCCTTTACCATAAACCTATGATAAAAATTATAGACCCTTCATTTCTTTGTAAGTGGGCAAACTTAGAAACTCTGTAGGGGATCAAATACTTATTTCCCCCAATGTATATAACAATATTATAATGATGTGTGTGTAATCATTTATCGACTGTAACACCCATTGTCTCAAGGCTTTCATTATAAGTGAGTTACGAGTAAATGGGTTTTCCTTTCTTTTTCCATCACAGAAAACACATCAACATTTTTATCCATGGTAATCACACAGATGCTACAAAAGCAATAGACAAAGACAAATTTGAAAACATGCCAGCTTTTACCCTCCTCAATATAAAAAAAATCTTAGGGATTTCTTTGTAATTTTTATTTTCTTAGAGCAGTAATAACAACAATCAATGTTGTTATTTTATCTTTACCTTTAACAATCAAGTTTTTTTTTTCAAACAGTCCATGCCTCTTCCAAATGGCTGAGATGTTTTTAATGGTAAAAGTATCAATATATTTACATAATTACCCCCAAGCCCCTACGTCCCCAATAAAAAAAAAAAAAAAAAAAATAGTAATAATTATTCACTTTGAATGCTAACACGCATGCTTTTGTGCGGTGGTGCAACAACGCAAATGTTTTTTTGGGCATTAGATTTTCTTTATTCTTGTCTTATGCTACAAAGTAATTAAGTATATAGTATTTAAAGACAACTTGACTGTGGATCTACTGATTTTTTTTAGCATAGCATACCTCAACCAAGTGGTAGAGATTACTCAATCAGGTTACCTTCAACATATTTTTCAATGTAGTATCTCATTTATCAAATCAAGTCAGGTATTAAGTCATGCAGTTTACTTTAGAGTTATGGCGAATAGTGTGCAGTAAGAGAAATTTATAAAAAAAAATAATTTTGGCACTTCAGTTGGTATAGAGGAACAAGCTTTTTTAAAACTACAAAAATAGCAAAGCTATTGAAGTGACAAAATCTTATATAATAAGAAATAATGTAAATAACATTTTAAAGATTTTGACATTTTTTCGAGGTGCTCCCCATGAACAAAATCACACTGACCACACTGATCTCAGCAAGCGAACATAATACAGTAATAAACCTGGTATCAAAACTGAGCTCATTGATCCAGGAATGGGAAAATATAAACTCAAATCACCCAAAATGTGTCTTTGTACCTGATTTGAGAATCAAAATGTGCTCCATCAAAAATTTAAAGGGCTAAGACAACATCCATTAATACCTTGTCCATCCGTTCATAGTTTAATTTTTTAATGTTTTCTTAACAATCACAATTACAACACCAACAGCATTCAAAGAGCCATTATACGTCTCATACTGTAAGTCATTCATCTCATTCACATCTTATGAACAAAACACTTCATGTGGCATGTGTTGAACATCTGCAGTTTTTTCAATGTGTCTCTGTAATTGTTTTTACACCAGAGTTTCTGTTTTAGTTTTGGGAGTAGGTGAAGCCAATTAACACACACACACACACACACACACACACACACACACACACACACACACACACACACACACACACACACACACACATCATTCGAATATTGTTTTCTCTCATCCCACCTTTGCAGGTGACAGTAACTCAGGCAATTATTATTTGTACTGGATCATTTGCCAGACAAACCTCACATGCAATTTAACAGCCTTGCAAATTAGTGCTGTTTGTTTGGAATCATAGAAAATGAACTGTTATGTAAATCAGGTATACTTAGTTTTCACGCATGGCAGTATCAGGCAGCTGAAAAACACACTATTATTCTTTCATTCATGCATTGTTTATGTCTGTATAGAGTACCTGAATAAAACAAGGGTGAGTCAAATATTCTCTGCACTCCGGTTATACTGAAATGTCCGTTCGCTGGTGTGAATGAGACCCACTTGTGATTTGCATTAAAAGAAGAGCAGTGTGCAGTGATTAGTTTTTTGTGGTCTGAAGGTGTACCTGTTGACGTTATTTATCAAAGACTTTGTGCATAGTATGGGGAAAGCGTTTGGATATCAGCAAACAAAGTTCAAAGTCATTCAAAGTCTTCTGTTGAAGACGTGAAGACAGCAGTGCATTCCTAGCTCGCAACCTTTTATAACAAGGGATTCTACAGACTACAGAGTGCGGATAATTTTTGACTCACCCTCATATAATAAAAGCTACAATGAAAACCTTTCCAATAGCCGGTAATAGTACACATTTCCCGCCCCATACTAGGTTAATGATTGGCACGACCTTACCACTGCTGTTGCAAAGAGCTGGATTAACCAGACGCTCGTCATGGTCCAGACATGCAAGGGCTCTATAGCGCAACCCTTGGCCACACTCCTTGCCCTCCGCATGCATACGCCACGATTGGGTGATCCTCTGAACCAGAAGGGAATGCCTCTTAGTGAAAGGATAGCCAGCAGATTGGTGAAGCTCAGGAAGCAGACATGGAGACCACGGTCCATGGACTTGTATATGATACTTAGAGCAGGGACATGCTTCTCTCTCCATCAGCGTCTCCTGCTGGCAGCGCCACCATTTCTTACTGCGGCCTGGAGGATAACAGGGGACATAGACGCCATCATTAAAAAGATGTTTTCATTAATCAGCATCCTTAAATGGGAACAAACCATGCAACCATCTGATGATTTCAGATAAAAACACTACTGACATGCAGGACTAATTTACTGCTAGCTTACGTGTACAGTAAGTCTGCAATATAATTCTAATATGCATTTTACTTCAGCTACAAACAATTTATTTTTGCTACATATTACACAATTTATCCTAGTGGCTTTTTAATGAGATGGACTGGCATTCTGTACAGAATATATTATTGTCTTGCATCCAGTGTTGCCAGGATACACTCTGGAACTTCCATGACCCTGACTAGAATAAAGTCACTGTAAAGTGACTGTTTGAATTACTGACTTATATGAATATAGGCTTAAATATCTACAGTACTAGACCTTAAATTCTTTAGGTACACCCGTTCAGGCCCTCATAAATGCAGACATCTAATCAGCCAATCACATGGCAGTAACTCACTGTATTTAGTCATATACTGTAAACATGGCCAAGAAGTTCATTTAAGAAATGTGATTTAAGTAACTTTGAACATGGCATGGTTGTTTGTGCCAGATGGGCTTGTCTGAGTATTTCTGAAACTCTTGATCTACTGGGATTTTCGTGCACAACCATCTCTAGGGTTTGCAGAGAATGTTCTGAAAAAGAGAAAATATCCAGTGCGTGGGAGTTCTCTGGGCGAAAAATACCTCGTTGATGCCAGAGGTCAGAGGAGAATGGCCAGACTGGATCAAGCCGATAGAAAGGCAAAAGTAACTCAAATAAAATCTTGTTACAAGTGAGAAGAGCATCTCTGAATGCACAACACATCGAATCTTCAAGCAAATAGGTTACAGCAGCAGAAGGCCACATCAGGTGCCATTCCCGTCAGCCATGAAAGCGAAACTGAGGTTACGATCCGAATGGATGGACCAAAATTGGACAACAGTGGATTGGAAAAATGTTGCCTGGTCTGATGAATCTTGATTTCTGCGACGACATTTAGATGAAAGGGTTGGTATTTGGCTTAAACTACATGACAGCATAGATGCATCCTGCATTGTATCAACGGTTCAGGCTGCTGTTGGATTTTCTTGGCACACTTTGGCGATGGGTCGTTCATGAACGATTGTTTCTTTTTGAACGAGTCTTTAACTCAGAAGAACGAGTAGCCTCGTCGAGTGATTCGTTCATTTTCTACTGGGCACGCATGCGCAAATCATTGCAAAACCGCTGCAGGTTATGTGCAGGAAACAGAAATGAGTAGTTACCTTTGAGTCTTTGGTCTAAATCATTTGTTCTTTTGCCATGTGACTCCCATAGACGCTATGCAGTGCAGTACACAGGAAACAGAATTGAACGGTTCTTCTCAATGACTCTTCTAGTCCGAGTCGTTCGTTCTTTTGTCACGTGACTCCCATAGACGCTATGCGGTGCAATAGATTCAAAAGAACGAACGACTCAGACCAGAAGATATGAGAGGTGAGCTGCTCATTCTGTTTATCATAATATGTCCTTAGCTGCATTGTAATATTTTCATTACTGGAACTATAGCCAAAACTTGTGTATGTAGACATGTTGGAGGTCTGTTTATTGACAATTTACCATTTTATTTTATTTCTGAACAAAAAAATGAAATGAATTAAATGATTAAAAAAAAAGATGCGTTCATTTTGATGAACGAGATTCAAAGAACTGAGTCACTAAGATGATTCAAACTTCCCATCACTAGTTTGAATGCCACAGCTTACCTGAGTATTGTTTTTGACCATGTCCATCCCTTTATGATGCGTTGTGTCATTGCTAAATCCATCTCAAACTGGTTCCTTGAACATGACAATAAGTTCACTGTACTAAAATGGCCTCCATAGTCACCAGATCTCTGAGTGACTATATAAAGGATCTTTGAGATGTGGTTGAACAGGATACTTGGAGATTCATGGATGTGCAGACAATAAATCCGCATCAACTGCATGATGCTATCATGAAAATATAGACAAAATCTATAGATTTTATAGACTTTTTGTCTATAGATTAGACAAAAGGCATGTTTCTAGCAAGCTTGTTGAATATATACCACGAAGGATTAAGGCAGTTCTAAAAACCTGACCTGGCAACCTAAGGGTAGATTGCATGTGTTTTGTTCTTGTGTGTGATACCTATGAGCGAACGTGTGCGAGTGCGTGAGCCTCCACAGCCCTGGCACTGGGAGAATTTGCTCCAGGAGCTGAAGATGCAGTCATCTTTGCACGCCACCCTGCACTGCTGGACCGCATTGGGCATCGGCCCTGCCCACCGCACACACTCTGCCATGTCTGCAGGAGCATCATCCATCCCAACACATGTCACTGCTGTGGAGCAGAATGATGGATTAACAGAAATCAAATCAGTGGAGAGAAGGGCAGAAGGAATGAGGAGCTATAAATGGAATACATCTCTAACTTTCTATTTTAGTTAACACTTATTTAAAGTACCTCCAATTTTGTTCAATTTCCACTTTGCTCTCGCTTATCACAGAACACTACCAAACAGGTTGAGGGATAGTACATACATTCTCCAGGTCATACAGGAAAAGCTAATCACTGTCTTTTACTGTATAATTTACTTGTTCAATCACTTTACATTAGGGTTATCTGATGCACCATTCATGACTTAACTCTTTCTGTACTCAAACATACTGTAGCAGCTGCTCGACATTACAATATTTCTTGTTGCTAGGGTTACACAGTCAGGTACATCCGTGCTGATTGGTCACTACTTACTTTTAAATGTGTATACAATACACAAGGGCCTAATTACAGTGATACGGCGTGGTGATGCTGAGCAGCTGCACAGCACATTTCATTAATCTGTTTTTAAAATCATTTAGAGGTTTGAATGAGGCATAAAACTATTAGGTATTTATTGAAAAAAACATACATATGATTACAGGAAGAAACAGGAACAGCACCTCCATTTTCACTCCCATCAAGAAATTCATATTCTAGCACTACACAAAGACTCCAAAGCCATACACGTGCTCATTTTCTTACTCTGGTAAAATGGTGTAACATGGTTTCACAAATTCCCCTTCTCTTAATGTTGTTGTTTTAGTCCTGACTCTGGCTCTGTTCTGTCTGCCATTTGGTCTGCGCTTTAATTTTTGTGCACCTGATTAGTTTGTCAATGTTTATCCTCATATTCCATTCTCTTGTTATTTTTACTGCTTTAGATAAGTCTGTATGGTTGCTTATGGTTATCATTGTCACCTTGTACCTTCAGGGTTGAGGGTTCAGATCTCGCTTCTGCTCGGTGTGGAGTTTGCATGTTCTTCACACGCTTGCTCAGTTTTCTCTGGGTACTCTGGTTTCCTCCCAGAGTTTGAAGAAATGTGATGTAGGTGTTGTATGTTTCCAAATTGCATTTTGCATTGCATGTATGCATTTTAGGAATGTGACTGTGGCTTACATTTTATGATGCAAAAAACACCTACCTGTCTCCTGGTCAATGATCAATTTTCTTTGTTTCTTAGAAAAATGTGTCAAAACCTTTGGCCTCATATTGGTGACAATAAATCTTGTGGTTTCTATTCATTTAGACCTTTTCACTTACTTCAGGAATTAAGGTTTGGAATCACCTGTCATAGTAAAACACCAAGTATTGTATTGACAAAATAACCAAGATGTAATTTTGAATGGTTTTTGAATTGCTTAATATCTTAAGTGTTTGATAAAATATTTAATTATATCTAACAAATCAAATTTGTTTTGTTATTTCTCCTTCTCCTATTGAGATTTAATTCAAGGCATTCTGATATTGATTGCATTCCTGCATAATGCGTGCAAACATGCAGCTTATTAACACCCAACCATATTGGTTTTTCTGGCAACATTACTTTTTTTAAAACATTTGATCAGAAAATCCACCATCCTGATCCTGGGAGAGCTGGTTTTAATCTAGAAATGACAAATATTTACTCACCCCTGGTCTGCAAGCCAAGCCCACAGGTTTCAGTATGGCTACTGACCGCCTGTCTTACTGAATCAGGGACCAGGATGCACTGCTGCCAGCGATGTGTCTGCCACCTGCCAAGAAAATACAGCACTTAAACAGAAAGTAAAGGGGAAATTGCAGATCATAAGAATTATACAGTGCATGAAAAAATACAGTCAATACAAATAAACTTGATACTTGCTTGTATGATCAAAACAGATGATCTGTTTGAACCAGCACACTCAATGCCATTAGAGATGTTACAATAATTTCACTGATCAAACGTTTAACATCATACGCAGTTGTTATTAAACAGGATTTTAAAAAACATCAGAATACATTGAAGCACCAGGTTGCACCTGTATATTGGACACAGAGGTTGTGGGTCACATTCTCTCTCCTCGAAAAGTGTGGCTGGACATTCCTGACCACCACTGGCCGGCCTCTGAATGATGATCCGATGTCGGGACTGGGTGCTAATCGTGCTATTTGCTGAGAAAAAGATTCTGAGAGTAATCAAACAGACAAAACCAAATAAATGTAGAATGAGAGATGTATTTATACTTACTTGGTGAGCAGGATTTTGGACATGGGCTCCATTCACTAAAAGGTGTAACGATGCAGTCGACCTTGCATAGAAGTATACAGGAACGTTTCTGATCTGGGCGGGTTGATTCAGGACAGCTAGAGAAGTCAATCAATATAATCATGTGTTAGGAATTTAAAAAGGAACTGGACTTGTTTCTTTATTTTTCTGAATCTCTTGCTTGGAAGAATTCGCCTAGTGCATATAAATGGGAATAATAATTCACAGTGATAAGGGTAAGGTTTGGTAAAATCCAGAGACCTGTATTCAGAGGAGACACTGGTGACTTAAGTCCAAAAATTAAGTCCAAAAGTAATTAACATTCATGCGACATGGGATCATATTCAGAATTTGGGTCTGCATCAATGTATGTAAGATTATCCAAGACTGGCTTTTCCAATAACATCTCAACACCTATTTTAAACACAAGCACTTCCGTTTAAACATGAATTAGAAAGAAAATGTGGACTAGAGAAATAAAAGCAGACTAACTGAAATATATGAATTTAAAGCATAAATTCGAGCATAAGAATGGGCAAGAAAGGTGGTTTAAGTGGCTTTGACAAGTGGAATCGTTGTTGGTGGCAGATGGGCTGGTCTATCTACTTCTGACACTGCTGACCTACTGGGATTTTCACACAAAACCATCTCTAGGAATTACAGAGAACGGTCTGAAAGAGAAAAAATATCCAGCCAGAGAAGTTCTCTGGGTGAAAATGCCTCCGATGCCAGAGGTCAGAGGAGAATGACCAGACTGGTTCAAGCTGATAGAAAGGCAACAGTAACTCAAATAACATCTCCCAAGCAATGCTGAAGAGTATCTCTGAATGCACAACACGTTGAATCTTGATGCAGATGGGCTACAGCACAGAAGAACACACAGGAATCTGAGGCTACAATTTGCATGGACTCACCAAAATTGGTCTCTCATCACAGGGTCTGATGCGTCTCGATTTTTTGGAGGGTATAATCAGAATTTGGCATAAACAACATGAAAGCATGGTTCCGTACTACCTTGTATCAGTATAGATCAGGCTGCTGTTGGTGGTGTAATGGTTCGTGGTTTTGGGGGGGGGCACTTTGGTCCCCTTAGTATATTTATTGAGCATGGCTTAAATGCCACAGCCCACCTGACTATTGTTGCTGTCTTTCCCCTATGACCATTGAATTAAATAATCAAAACTATTGAAAAACCAGAAGAATTTAAAATGCTTTGAAAAAAATTATATCACACGCATATATACACACTATATATATAGTATGCGTGTGATATAATTTTTTTCAAAGCATTTTAAATTCTTTTGGTTTTTCAATAGTTTTGATAAAATCAAAGCATTTCTCTGTACAAAAAAAGCGGATGACGGATGATTCAAGGATAAGTCATGCAATACTTATGTTATTCATAAGTATAAAAATATTTTTAAAAAGCAGTATCCCCAATAAAGATGTGTCTTTCATGTAAATCAAAAACAAGCAAAAAGCTTTCGCTGCACTTTTGCTGGGAAGATGCAATTAATTTTTATACAAAGAATTATTCCTGACCACAAAGATTTCATATATTTCACACTGAATTTAATTAAATTTTTTTCATTCATGTTCCAAAGTTGAAATTCAGAGTGACACATTATGGTTAGATAGTGACACTAGACTTGCAGCCCAAGAAGACAAAGAGGCCCGTTCCTGTTATATACATGCACTACAATAAATTTGGCTTAGTTCGGCTTGGAAAGCATGCTGAGGTGAGAGCTGAAAGCACAGGTCTGCTATGGTGTCGAGTCCCTGGAGCAGTTAAGGATTAAAATCCCATCTCAACAGTTCCACATTTTTAGCTTGGCAAGACTGGCAACACTTCAACTTTCAACCCTACGATCAATAGGCCAGTATATTAACTGCCCTCTTCAGTTATCTGTTTGGCAACATTACAAGCTTATAACCAACGGTTTCCCAAGAAACCTTTTGTGCATTAGCGCTGAAACAACTCAAGTAGATTTGGATGAGACTGGTTCATGAAAGACCTCTGATCTCATCAAGGCTGTGCAGAAAAAAAGTAGTATGCTAAGGTATGCATTTAACCACAAAAAAAGAAAAAGACTTTTATGTATTTCTAAACACGTAAACAATGTGCAGTACCAAACTAGCAATCGATGCATGACAGATCTATATTTATGAATGGCATTTAAGTCAAATCGTGCATAAATGAAGGCATGAAACTGATTTACAAAAGACTTCAAGCACAGTGCGGTAATGAGACTCATAGCCGCAGTAAACCATTAAACTGGAGCAAACCGTTTAAGGAAGGCTGTACGTCCATAAATGATCCAAGTTGCGGAAGAGACGCATCTGTCTGTGGGAACTATAAACAAAATCACCAACACCAGGTGCACGTTACAGAAACTCAGCTGGGAGTTATTGCCACATCCCTGTACAGGCCAGACCTCAGTCCAAGCCATTTCCAGATGTTTTATAAGAACATTCATTAAAGAAGTTCCTGGGAGGCCAGTGTTTCAGACTTGAAACAAGCAGTCTGATCATGGCTCCGGTGTACTGAGAAAACGTTCTACCCTGATGGTGTCAAAGCACTAGTGAAACACTGGGATAAGTGCATTAGTGTAGCAGGAGATTATATAGAGAAATAAAGGGAGTTTTTACACTCATCACTGTGTTCTGTTATTCTGCACAATGAAAAGTCCAGGTTTGGCTTGGACGCTCCTCGTATTTACCCTAAATTCACACCAGCGCATCACGTAAGAGTCTGAAGCGTAGTAACTGTGCATGATGTACAAGAGGGTACATTATCACCATGTGCTGTGACTGCACCTGTATCCGGAAGGTAAATGTTCTCAACCTAATATTCATATGTTTTGATGAATTGAAATCGGTCAGCTGTACATACATCATAGCTCTATGAAAACATGACATAAGAGGGTTGGACAAAGAAGAACCTGCTAATGCAATATGCCTCTTTTGTAAAATCACTACCATTCACACACTCTCCTATGCTAGAACATGTTGCACAATAATAACATCTTCGTAGATTATGTATGTATATACTGTACAGTATATGACTGTGTAATTTATGCATGTACCTATACTGTATGAGTGACGAGCAGAATGCAAAACAAATGCGATGTAAAAACGAGCATTCTCGTCTCTGTTTTATACACTGCTAATGAAGCTGGTGTGGATTGAAATGCTCGTTTTTGTTGTTTTAAAACTCCATCTGTGATGTGACAAAAGAATAAATTAATGCAGTTCCTTCATTTATCCATACAGATAATTATGCATATTCAATTTTTTGAACTATCTACTGAATGTATATGTTGATTCCCACTTTTTTTTTTTGCATATTAAAAACAAGCATATTCTTGAATCCTCACTAATATTTAAGAGGTTTAGCTGCTGGCAGTGAGATGGAGTTTTTAATTCTACTAGAGTAATAAAATTGAAGCTGTACTTTGACTGGTAAAAGTTTTTGTCAGTAAAATATTAACTGTATGTACAGTATTTTTACTACATATTACAATCCTGTGCTATTTTCCTTGCTGTGCCTGCTTGTTCCTACCTGCTTGGCTCCACCTGTCCACCGCTGGCTCTTCTGCAGGACACACGGCGAGTCTGTATCCCAGTGCCACAAGCCCTTTCCTCCAGCTCTTCCTGCTCTGTGCTGTTTCTGTCTGTGCCAGAGTCTGGAGTGCAGGGGCCCCAGGGGGAAGTGTCCCAGTGGTACACTGTGTATGCCTGGGTGCCACAGGCTCTCCACTGTTCTAGTACAGGTGCGGGCAAGCATCCTTTTCCTTCTGTATTTACAAAGAATGGAAATGGTGAAAACAACACAGCATACTTATTGTCTTAAAAAAATGCATTTACAATGAGAGATAACAATTCTCACTGTGTATTAAGATTGTACATCTGTTTTCAAGGTAAATTGCAAATATGACATCACTACAATTTGAGCAACATGAAAAAGAGAACAAGAAAAGCAACATGGCAGAAACTCAGCCATGTAGACCTGGTCAAAATATTCTTCTGAAGTTCAAGTCAAGCATCAGAATGGGGAAGAAGGGTGATTTCAGGGATTTTGAATGCAGCATGGTTGTTGGTGCCAGATGGGCTGGTCTGAGTATTTCCGAAACTGCTGGTCTACTGGGATTTTCACACACAGCCATCTCTAGAGTTTACAGAGAATGGTCTGAAAGCAAGGAAATGTTCGAAGAGCACTTTGAACACATCAAACCTTGAAGCAGATGGGCTATAGCAGGAGAAGACCACACTGTGTACCACTTCTGTCAGCTAAGAACAGTAACCTGAGGCTATGATTGCTGTCCAAAATCAGAGAATAGAACATCGAAAAAAACGTTGTCTGGTCTGATGAGTCTCAATTTCTGCTGTGACTTGTTAGATGTTAGAGTCAGAATTTGGCATAAACAACATGAAAGCATGGATCCGTCCTGACTTTTAGCGAGAGTTCAGACTGCTGGTGGTGGTTTAATGGCGTGGGGGATATTTTCTTGGCACACTTTAGTCCCCTAAGTACAGTGAAACCTCGGATTGCGGGGATTTGTGGTTTGCGAGTGTTCCGCAAGACGAGCAAAGATTTTTAATAAATTTTGACTTGAAAAACTAACAAGTCTTGGTTTACGAGTACCGAGTATCATGTATCACGCATGCGCTTCTTGTTTTGAC
>JAOVVA010000004.1:21718378-21730852 GCA_028565275.1 Leiocassis micropogon | reverse complement strand
ACTGGTATAATCAACATCCGTGCACGCGTGTACTGTTCACTATAACACTGTGACCACGTGTGTGTGTGTAAAACATAATTTATTTTGTGTCTGTATGTGTGTGTGCGTACAGCGGGCGTGTAAAGCAAAAGCAAGTCTCATTAGAGAGGTTAAAGTTCCATTTTCTCTCTTTGCTCAAGACTCAGCCTGCTCTTTGTGTCGGTGTGCACACGCGTCATTGGACACCGTGCCACAGACACACACACACACACACACAGACCCCTCCTACTTTCGCCTTCACAGACACACACACACTTTTTCTCTCTGCTCTACACATAAACATTGCTCTGTCGCGAAGGTAAAATGCAGGTTAATTTGTTTTATTTTTACTTTACAGCAGTGATTCCAATGTGTCACTCAATCGAGTGTCATTAAAGAGATTTTTTGTTAATTTTTTTGATAAAACAGTGTTTCCGTTGTGTGCGCGCGCGTGTGAAAAGAGTGGAGGAAGGGTAACAGTGTAAACGAAAAAGGGGGAGGGGGGAGCTTACTTTAGATTCACACACACACACACACACACACACACACAAACAGTGGCTGCGTGCACAAACACTTATCTGTCGGGATTTATTTTGACTTTTTTTAAAGGTAAAGTGCAGGTTACATTTTTTTTTTTACTTTATATTTTGTGTTATGTATTTATTTTTTGGGGATGTGGAATGAATAATTTGAGTTTCCATTATTTTTTATGGAAAAATTCAATTTGGTTTATGAGTGTTTTGAAATACGAGCCTGCTTCCGGAACGAATTATGCTCGTAATCCAAGGTTCCACCGTACCTAAGTAATGTTGCTGACTACGTCCATCAGTTCATGACCAAATAATATGTCCATCTTCCAGTCAGAAAACACACCATGTTATAAAGATAAATCAATTTTAGACTGGTTTCTTGAACATGACAGTGAGGTCACTCGAATGACCTTCACAGTCACCAGATCTCAATCCAATAGAGCACCTTTGGGGCGTGGTGGAACGGGAGATCCGCATCGTGGATGTGCAGCCGACAAATTCGCGGTGACTGATGCCATCATGTCAATATGGACCAACATCTCTAAATAATGTTTTCAGCAGGTTGTTGAATCTACGCCATGAATAATAAACTTCTGAAGGCAAAAGGGGGTCCAACCCAATACTAGCAAGGTGTACCTAGTAAAGTGACCAGTGATTGTATTATATTTTCCAAACACCAACATTGCTCTACAGTCCTTTGATCTAAACTGGGACAACCAATTATGTCCAATTCCGTTCCAATCTTAAGTGGTCTTCTTTAAAATCTTGATAGTTTTTAGACAGTTCTTGACAATTCAAGACAAATTCGGCATGGTTCATAGTGGAGTCCTATGTAATTACTAGGTGCATTTTACCAGTTCATAATTACAGTAACATGTAGTTAGTAGGTGATGTCCAGAGTTGGGTATAACACGTTACTGTAATCTAATGACTTTTTCTGATAACGCAGTAAAGTAACGCGTTACATGCATGTAGTTTGATTACAGTAACCAATGTCAATAACATTACATTACTAGCGTTACAAATGTAGTGTTTAAAATGTATTTAAAATCACGTTTTGCGTGGCAGCATCAGTTAACAAGCAGGTGCTTTAATCAGTCGTCGGACAGCTTTGTAGTTTTACATTTGATGTTGTAACAGGTTCACGCTTCACACACGAACACGAGGCAAGGTCTTATGGGAAAAAGGGTCATTTTATTTAAATAAATCGGGGAAGGTGAAGGGTTAAAGGAGGGAGGAAAGGAAAAAAGTGGAGGACTTTTAACGCGGACAAACACAGAGATTAATTAATTAAGAGAACATTAATTATCGCCAGGCAGCCTGACCTGGGGGCCCCGCCCCTTCGCGCACCTGTAGAAGGGGAGGATGCCTACGTAGGGAGTCTACGGAGTGTGCGAGGATGTTTTCAAAGTAACTCGAAAGTAACGTAATTAATAATCTGATTACTTTTTACATGTAAATCAGTAACATAAGCAAATTACAATTTTAAAGTAGTAATTAGTAGTGGATTACTTTTTTTGAGTAACACTAACACCCCAACACTGATGATGTCACAGAGTTTAGCAACAAAGAACGGTCAAGAATGTTACTTTGGGACAATTTGGTGTGCTCTAGCAACAAAATTCGTAACGTGGGACAGTCCTCTGGGACATAAATGTTTAATGATATATGGGTATTGACCTTTTGCAGATGTGCAAGGTCAGTCACAAGGACAGCACTAACGTTAGGCTAATATGCATTTCTGTTGACACAGTAATTACATTTGAGGTGTATTTCTGAGCCAAAAAAAAAAAAATATACCAGTAATGGTACCTGATGATTACCGGATTACCATATGCATGTCACACAAAATATTAACCTAGCAACCGATAGCTCTGTATTGTCATGATCTGGTGGTATAATGGCTGATGTTACTGCCGTGGGCTAAAAGGGCAGGCATAGGCGCAGAGGGTGCGATGGTAAATAAGAGTCTTTTATTTAACATAAACATAATAACTAAAAACAAACAAAGAAACAAAGAACTCAAACTATAAACAGGATCTAGAGCTAACCATAGGCTAAAAGCAGGACCAAGGCTAAGAGCGGGACAAAACACACATGGAGCTGAACCGGGACAGGACGAGGCCGGGGACAGGACTTAACGGGTTAGTAGTTAATCTGGTTATTGTAGACATAGATGATCTAAATGTGTTCGTATCTAAATGGGTTAGTACCTGAACCTACATGGGGAGAACGAACACAAAAAAGGCTTATCCATACTAGCGGCTAAGCCCGCTAGCGGCTAAGCCCGCTAGCGGCTAAGCACTCAAGTGGCTACACATACAACTAACTTAACATACAAGTATCTAAACACACCAGGACCTAGACATACAGTACATGGACCAAAGAGGCGACAAACATACACTGGGAACACAAAACAGTACTTACATATGACCAGAGACAAACACTTCACTAGACAGAAACAGCTCCACAAACACAGATACACAATGAACATAAACATAACCAAAACTAGAGCCTTTTTAACTTCACAGATGTTACATAACAAAACTTACAAAACTAAACACCCACATGACAATACTTATTGTAAATAATGCTCGACCCAGGTTCCCAGAACAAACGGCTATTTATAAGAGGCCTAATGAGCTACCTCGTTTCAGGTGAGCACTCTCATCACCTGACCGAGGTGCCTTCTGGGAAACTGAGTCTACAAACAAAAAACTACAATACCAAGACTCCGGGCACACAGTGCCCTCTAGTGGTGAACCCTCACATGTATGATTATTTTCATTTACAGTATGTTGTGGTGGACTTCGTAACTTATTCAAAAGAGTAATAGGCATGTGCAAATGGATGAGGAAGGTAATGAGGGTTAATTTGCAGACGTTTGATTTGTTATCGTAATCTGATTACCTCGGATATACAAATATGTGATTCCTCCTAGAATTGGTGGCGTTTCCTAGCATAGGTGGCAGCTCATTCAATGCTTCTTTTGCAAACGGGATGATGCTATGGAATATCCTGTGCTTTACACTTCATAAAAAGATGTGCAGGTAAGGTTTGAGGTGGCGGTGGCTCTGGGTAATAAGGCTCTGAGTTACTGATTGTATCCACCTGGTTGTCACTGTTGGGCCCTTGAGAAGCCCTTAACCCTGCCTTAAACCTCTGTATAATGGTTAGATGCTAACTGTATTTCGTTGCCTTGTACCTACATGTGCAGTTCCAATAAAGTTGAATCTAATCTAATCTAATCTAATAATGGTTGACCCTGTGCTCTGACCCCACCCTACTTACAAAAAGCTGGGATATGTGAAGAATTAAATAACTTCACTGTGCAGTAATGTATATGTAACAAATAAGGTCTGAATTTAACTAATTAGCTTTCTGATGAACAGATGACTAACTGTTTTGTGGTTGAATCAAGAAGGCTGTAAAATGGAAAGCTAGTACGCTATGTAAGGTGTACAATCCCTTTGTAGGGCCCTTTATCTGAGCGTAGAGAGGAATTTGGGATTTTACTTTTCACCAATGTTAGCCGATGTGTTTTCTTGCTTAAAGTGTTTCTGTGGCTGGTTTTGTATACGTGTTTTAGCACTAGTCATTAACATCTGGTCAGTAACACCAGTTTTGCAGTCAAGAAGTAGGCGGGACCAACGCAGACAGAAGTCATGATGTCAGGAGTAAAAAATCAATTCATGATTATGTGCTCGTTCAGATATTAAATTACATTCTAGTACATTGAATTATTGTCTGACTCGCTAAGCATGCATAATAACGCCAATTATCTATAACAATGCTCTCGCCACACATAATATTTCTCAATATTTATTGTTTTACAGCTGATACCATTCAAGACATGTCCCGCCTTCTGGAAATAGAAAAAAAAAACCTCCATAAAACTAATAATTGTTTTCAGACATAAGACATGCAAATTAGTTTTATTTGCACAAAATCCACCCACATTTTTGCTTGCCATCCATTATCTTGCCACAGGCCCTGCTAGCGGTGCATATTAATTTGAGTCCTCAAGCAAATCAATAATTCAAGGCTATTTTCACATTCCGTGTTACATATTCATTGTGCCCGTAGTTGTCATAAATTATAATTAAGATTAGTTTCTCCATGCTGTGGTGTTTTAAGAAAGGTAGAGATATCTTACGCTCTCCTGGAGGTGCGAGAATTACACGGGAGCGGATCTGTTTGCCATGCGGCTGTTTGCTGGAGCAGCAGTGGGAGCAGGAGGACCAGGAACTCCAGTCTCCCAGCACACAATCATCAGGACACTGCATCTCGCACGGCTTCTGGAGCGGAGGAGGATCTCCTGGACAATGCTCAGGAGGAACCACGTCTCCTATAAGATTAGAAAGTGTGTCCGAGTTAAAAATTTCACTTTTTCATTTATTCATTGCGATTGGTTTTAATCTGAGTTAGAACTGAGGATTTCAATCTCAATTCATATCAATTCAATTCACTTTAATCCACTTCAACTCAATGTGTTTTACTGGTGTGACCGTGCACGCATCACGGTCATGAACACAATCCCATACAGTACATGCGCAAGAAATTTCACACATATTGACACATACAGTAGGAACAAATCACGTGAAGAGAGATAAGCCTCTTACTTTCTTGTTCTACTCATCTTTAAAAAAAAAAAACCCTTCGAGTGTAACATCTCTACCAGTACTACTCCTCTATGGTTACGCAAAAAGTGTGTGAATGGAGACCTTTTGTAAAGCTGGAAATCAATTTGAAAAATGTGCCACGCTAAAATGTAAATTTTTACGAGCCCGGAAATTACCACCGAGTCTGTTATTTTATAAGTGTGTAATTTAATTCCTCTCTGGAAAATAGCACAATGTGTAGATTTTTTTTTAATTTTTTTAAAGAAATTGCTGTATTGGACAGGATCGTTTTCCTGACTGATCAAGTAGAATGATATTAGGTGTAAATCACGGACCCACAGGAAGATAAAAGACAGAGAAATGTCTGTATACAGAAAAGAAAAATCACATAGTCTTTGTCTGGTACTCGCTTCTCTAGCATTTAAAAACAGCAGGGACAGCGAGACGTGCAAAATGCTGTAAGCTTACTGTTCTGCTTGCGGCTTTTATTCGCCACTTATGCTTTGAGCACATGCCGCTTCTTCTACATTTAAATAATACACTTGCCATTTCATCCTTTTAAAATGGAGTGCAGTTATACTGTAGAAAGTATACCAAAATAAAGCAAATTAAAATGCCATGAAAATGCTTATACAGTAAACTGAAGGATTTTATCTACTACTGTATATGTACAATTCTTCAACAAAAAAGTCCCAGATTCTTTTCATTTCATTTGATCACCTCTAGCTTTAATTTCGTTGGACAATATGGTGGCCAGTTTATATGTAAAAATGATTCCTCACGCTCTCAGATCTTGGAATATCCCTGTGATCTGAGGGAAGAAAAACTCCATTAATCCCAAGTAATGATGGGAAGTTTGAATCATTTTAGTGACTCGTTCATCAAAATGAAGACTTTTTTTTTTTGAGTCATTTAGTTCATTTCATTCTTTTGATCAGAAATAAAATAAAATGTTACATTTTCAATAAACAGACCTCCATCCCGTCTACATACACACATTTTGGCTCTAGTTGCAGTAATGAAGATATTACAATGCACTTCTGTTTCCTGTACATAACCTACGGAGGTCTTGCGATGCTTGTGGCATGCGCGCCCAGTAGAAAATGAGCGAATCACTCTCCGAGACTACTCGTTCTTCTGAGTCACATTAAAGACTCGTTCAGACAGAACGAATCGTTCATGAACGAGCCATCACTTCTCTGGAGCAAACCCAAGCCTTTTTTTCTGATTCGTCTCACCAATAATTGGTTTTCTTATGGCCGCACAGCTATTTAGTCCCAATCCTGTGAGTTCTTAGCTCATTGTGTGTGTGTATGGAAATGCTCTCACTTTCACTATTATACACAGCTCTGATTTCTACTGTTCTACTGTTACAGTATGTTTTATGATGCAACTTCACCAAGCGTTTAAGCAACCTCTGATCACAGTCCTTCATGTTTGGTTTGGACTGCACTTCTTTTGTGAAGTCGATGGATGGCGGGTCCAGGTTTTTATTAATGTGTTGGAAAGTTCTTAACCCAATTCGTACATAATTATAGTCTTTGTTGCTTGATGCTTTCTAAACAGCGACATATATATCATGAGGTCCATTGTGAAAGGCTTTAGTAAGAGAGATGAAATAATACTGCAATATGTTGGCTTATATTGTCAGTGACTCTGTATTTGAATGATATTTGGCAAGCTCTGTGACATGCTTTATAAGCTCGGAGGATTTAGAAGTGTCTAAAATGATTGCAAAGTTGTGTGTGTGTAGGTGTGTATATGCGTGTGTGTGTGTGTTATGCTGCAGACAGTCATGAGACATCTGTGCCCCTGACTGAGATCCCGAAGGAGCTTTCAAAACATGGATGGAAGCCCTTAACTATCATCTGAGGGATGAAATGCATGGATCTCTGGCTCATGCTGGTACTGAGGCTATGTATTACTATGTACACATCCCTCTGTGTCTACTGACGGTCATTAGCAGAGTGTCCCACGATGTCCTGCGCTCTCAAAGTCAGTGTGTATTCTGATAAATGAGCTACATTTATCTCTGCGGGGATGAGGTCAGTCAGGGCCAGTGAAAGACAAAGAGGAGGAAAGCAGGGAGAAACATGACATCTAATATCACAGATGCACCTCTGTGCGTATAGGATACAGTACTGTGAATTAGGGGGGGAAAAAAGCCACGGAATCTGGAATGAAAGGACAAAAGTGAAAAGAAAGAATTCAAGCTGTAATATGTACCTGTCACAGTAACACACTCCACTGTCTGCTCTTGGGTTCCACGGCCACAAGCTCCGTCTTGAGGCAGGCAGGGTCCTTGTGACGTCACACGCCACAGGAAGCTTATGGGGTGATCACAGGTCATCGCTTCGCTAACATGAGGGCAGCTCTCGGACTCACCCCAGGGCTCCTCAACAATGAAGCGCATCCTGAATTTGAAACCTGAACGAGACAAAAGAGAGAAAGAGAGAGAGAGAGAGAGAAAAAGAGAGACTGGATCAGCGTTGAGGTGTGTGCTTGGTGGAATTTAGGTGTGATGAATGGCATGGTAAATATGAAATGGGGCTCTGTGGATGTCAAAAACCATGAGCATTTTTCTCATTACACTCATGCCATTACGTTCAAATTTGAGCAATTTGAACACAACAAACAGTCCAGAGGAGATCGCACACATCTAATTTCTCACACAGACAGCAATCTCACGCGGCAGACGAAATTTTATTTTTTATGTCGGCATAATGATTTAGCTGGCAGAATTGAGACAAAGAGCAAGAAACAGAAAAGAGAACAATGCAATTCATAATCAATGGAAAAATAGAGGTAAAAGATTGGAATTAAGTATAAACTCAATGACCCCTGAACACACATTATTATTATTAAGACCAGACATAAAAAAACACCTACTGTACAGTAAGTTCTATTAAAGCATAGTTTGAACGTAGATGTCCACTACATTCAAGTTGTACCAAGGAGCAAAATAAAAAAAAATGGTAATAAATTCTTTTTTATATATATATTCATAGTAAATAAAAGGAATTGGGTATTCTGTTCAAACAGAACAATACTGCCATAATTAGAGTATAAGAGAGCATTTGTGGGTGGTATACGAGGTGGTATCAAAAAGATTCGAGACCATCATAAGTCGGTGTGCCAAAAGACATCGTCCTGTGTACATCAGGAGCTGTGCACCTAGTGCTATTCTAACCACATGCATCTCCACGTCTGTGATTTCATCATGGAGACCAAGATAGAACAAAGAGCAAATGTAAAATTTTGTGTAAAACTGGGACAATCTGCCACAGAGACGTTTGACATGATTAGGCGATTCTGCAATGAAACGTTCAAGAGCGGGAGAACATCACTAGAAGACGACGAGAGATCAGGAAGACCTTCATCAAGCTCAACCCCCAAAAATGTCGAAACCATTTGGCAACTTGTGCATGATGGTCGTCAGAAAACAATCCACAACATTGCTGCTATTGTCGGTGTGTCATACAGTCCAGGCGATACTCACGTGTGATGAACATGAACTGTGTTTGCCGGGAAGTTCGTAACCAGGCTGCTGACCCAGGGACAGAAGGAAGATCACATCAAAGTCTGCCTAGAACTCCGTCAGTGTGTCCTGGATGACGTGTCCTTCATGTCAAGGATCATTACCGGTGACAAAACTTGGGTGTATAGGTACGACCCTAAGACAAGGCAACAGTCTACACAGTGGAAGAGCCCATTATCTCCACTACCAAAAAAAGCGAGGTAGGTCTGCAGCCCGTCCAAGTGCATGCTAATTGTCTTTTTCGACATTTGCAGCATTGTACATCAAAAATTTGTCCCCAGGGGCCAGAACGTCAATATGGAATTCTACTGCCAGGTTTTAAGGCGTCTAAGGAAGAACGTACGGTTAAACAACAGAGCTTGTAAACAGAGCTAATCTTGAAACTTTTTGATACAACCTCGTATAGCCATTTCGTTGACTTCATATTTTCTTTAGTTGGATAGTAATGGAATATGATCAGAGGATGTAGACACTTTACAGAAATACAGTTTATGAAAGCAAACATAACCCCCCAAAAAATGACCAGAGTTGGGTCAAGAACCTTCCACCAGGCAGTGTTATGATCTGGGGTTACTTTAGCTGATCAGGTCTAGGCTCAGCAACGTTATGTGGCAATAAAATGAGGTCAGCTGACGACCTGAATGTACTGAATGACCAGGTTATCATGATGAGTGAGAATGATCAGGAGTTTTTCTTCACCGATGACACAGGAATATTCCAGGACTCAAATTGTGAACGAGCGGTTTTGGGGGCATGAGGAATCATTTTTTACACATGAATTCGCCACCATATTGTGCACCGTATTCAGAGATGTTTTTATATATGCCTGTTTTGCACTCAGGCTTATGTGATGGCAGAATTCTCCAGCATCATGTGTACTTACATGAGCTCAACCCCACCTGGAAGATGGGCTGCACTGATAAAGTGTGTCTGTAGTTCGATTAAATTCTCTCATGAGCTTTGAGTGGGATGTTTCATCTCTCACCTTTTGTTCCAGAATGCTCTATACTGTTGTCATGGATACAAGGTCCCCAGGGTGACCAAGGGGAGAGCTGGCAAGGTTTAGAACAGGGAATGGAACAAAACTGGATCAGCGATGGAGGAGGATTGGAGCAGAAGCTCTGCCCAACAGGTCTGGACACTGGACAAACAGAGAGACTTAGAGGTTATGCAAGTTTCATTTGGGTGCGTCATATTAATACAGTAATATAACTGCCTTTATCATCATGAAGGGATTTTTCAGATGAAATAAAACATACTGTACTGTATTGCCAAAAGTACATGGACATAAATCCCCACCATCACACTCCACAATCTAGCGGAAAGCCTTGCAATGTGGAAAGGGGAACTAAATCTGGAAACACAAACCATCATCATCTATACCTTTTTATTGTGTATACAGGATTGCAGGGGGCCTGGAGCTTATCCCAGGAGACTTAGGGCATGAGATGTGGCGCCAATCCATCACAGGGCACACACATCTGCACAAAATCACACACTATGGGCAATTTGAGAATGCCAATTAGACAAATCTGCATGTCTTTGGATTATGGGAGGAAACCCAAGCATGTGGAGAACATGCAGGCACACAGACCCAAGGCGGGAATTAAACCCGGACCCTGAAGGTACAAGGCGACAGTGCTACCATGGATGGAGTGCCAATCCATCACAGGGCTATTTTAAATATTCACTCATAAAAATAAATAAACGTGGAAAAATGTTTATTCTGCCATTAAATTTTTTTAAGCGTTTATGCTCGACACCATGTGCCACACCAAAAACCTGAACTTTAAGGGGTCAGTTTAATTTATCTATATCAGTCCACTCATACATAAAGGTTCCTTAGAGCAATGAAATTCTTTGATTAATGAGACATCTTTGATTAATGGTCCATGTTTGTTTTTGCCTCAGAGAACATTTTTTCCCCTCAGCATAAAGGTTACAGTTATTTAAGAATATAACAACTGCTTTAGATCTCCTCTTTACTCACAATTCAGAAGTCTGAGAACTTCACTCGAAATCCTAACACCACAAGATAAAGTGAGTAAGTAAATAAATAAATAAATGAATACGAATCCAATTTAAGTAACCACACATGACCCAGCAGTGCGACTCATCTGAAGAGAAATCCCATCCGCACCCATGGCGGTGCTACAGTAGCACCCTTCTGATATATTACTATATTAAATTATATAACTCCCATATAAAGCCAGCTGTTTGGATAGGATTGCTGAATAGCATGGTGTTAAAGAGCCATTTCACAAAACATTAAGGAAATAGCCACGCAATCATAACATTCACAAAAAGACATGGTGCTGCACAGCAATTCAGCATTCCTACCTCTTAGGATTTATGGAAAGGCTGATGATCTTACTGTGGGATTTTGTTGTGTTGTCAAATATCCTGACACAGTACGCCTTCCGGGTCTGGATCCCACCTCCGCATAGAATGCTGCTGTTATCGTGACGATGGTCCTGCTGACTGATAAGAGGTCTCACCTGACACGAACCCCAGTTCGTCACCCTCCAGTCATACCTGTGATTGAGCACACTGAATGTAAACCACATCATCTTTCCCCTATTGTGATTTAATAACTGGTGCTGGAAGTATCTCAGCGAAAGGTCACCACTTCAGAAGGGCCAAATCATTAAACTGCATTAAGAATCGAAAACAATTAAGGAGATTAAGGAGAAAATGGCTAGAACTGAAATAAGAACTGTCTAAGATATTATTAAAACCTGTAAGGACTCATTCAACTTTGTGGAAGAAGTGTGAGAAAATCATGAATGGAGATAACTTAAATTTTTGGTGAAGTTGCATAATACATTTTTTAAATAAAATATACCTCTGGTTATGATCTGGGGTTCCTTCAGTTGCTCAGGTTTAGACTCAGCAATGATATGTGGCAATAAAATTAAGTCAGCTGACGACCTGAATGTACTGAATGACAGCAAAAAAAACCTCTATGGAGTTTTTTTTTGCTGATGGCACAGGTGTATTCCTGGACTCAAATTGTGAAAGAGTGGCTTCGGGAGGACGAGGAATTATTTTTTACAAATGAATTCGCTCCCACAACTTGTCAAAGCTGAAGGCAATCAATGGAATCTTGCAGTGTGCACTGTTTTTTTTTCTTTCTGTGACACTGCTGACGTGCGAGACTTCCAGCTACATTTACATGGACAATATTTCTTCAGTCTGATTGAGATAATTTCAATTTCAGATTCCTGCTTATCTGTTTAAGATCATCAGAATAAAATGTTTGACATGAAAAAAATAGTTCTGCATGCTATGAAGAGTTTCATTTGCTGGGAATATAATAGAAGAAGAAGATTTTTTTCCCTGCAACTTTGAGGTTACAGTAGGTTAGAATTTACATCTTTCTCAAAACAAAAAAAAAATCCCGCTTTCTGTGTAATACAGTGGAACCTTGGATTGCGAGTAACTCAGTCTGCAAGAGTTTTGCTTGCATTTAAAATTTATTTAAAATAAAGAATTTTATTTAAAATTCTTATTAATTTAAAATAAATTTTAACTTGATAAATGAGCGAGGTCTTGACTTTACATTTATATTTAGTGTCTTACAATCCGCCACATTCGATCAAAGGATGCAGGCTGCTTGTCAGTACCGCGTATACAGCAGCGGGCAGAGCTTTTTCTTACAAAGCCCCAAAGTTATGGAATAGCCTTTGAAATAGTGTTCGGGACTCGGACACAGTCTCAGTGTTTAAGTCTAGGCTAAAAACCTATTTATTTAGCCAAGCATTTT
>JAOVVA010000004.1:21646550-21659281 GCA_028565275.1 Leiocassis micropogon | reverse complement strand
TATATATATAAAAATTAAAATAACCAAATGAATATTCATGATAAAATTTATAGATTAAAAGAGCATTTTTTTTTACATGTTACATTTAAACAGTTTGACAGCAAAATGAGATAATTCCATTTATGCAGTTGTTATAAAAAAAATTATTATTATGTATAATACTATATTTATAATAATAATAATAATAATAATAATAATACGTTTTGCGTAAGGAAGCAAGAGTATTGTTTTAATATTATTACTTAATATTAATATTTGTGTGTTTTTTTTCTTTGAGTCACAAAGAAACAATTGACTGTTTGGGGTATTTGTGATTCATGTTTTTTATATGATTACACATAACACTATTACTTACCACCCACAGGTTTGGCAGAATGGATAAATCAGCCTCCAGTTGTGTTTGTGGCCATTTTAATATGCAGTTTATTGTCAAGAATATGTTGGTTAAGTTTTAATAACAAATAAACAAATATAGCAAATTTCCCAGCATAGCTTTGTTAAGTATATAATATGGTGTTTGCGCAGCATCCAAATCACATAATCTCGTATTTTAAATAACATATCTTGTGACCTTAAGTCATGTACTCAATGAATACAACAGCAGTAACAGAGTGAAAACATCCTTATTCTTGGCTTCAAAATTGTCCCAAAAAAATTATTGATCACATTTAGTTTATTCAAGGTAGCTTGCTGATCATGTGACGAAAAGAAGTGATGTGATGGGTTTTTCATGATGTCATGTTTTGATATGTAACATGGATGTTTTGTGCTACATGTTGCTTTGAAGCCTTGAAGTTTTCAAAAGAATGTTATGAAGCAATTTATAGGCAACCTTATGTGCAGGAGAAAAAATTGTTTCCCTAAATTTATTTGCCTAAATGAGTTAAAGACCTAAAATGGTGTTTATTGTGTTTTGCTGTCAAACTCTTCATTTCCATACATAAACTTGCAAATCTTGTAAACTAGGTAATATTAATAAAAAGAAAATTACAATTGTTTTTATTTTATTTATTTTTTTTTGACATTTTTGATAGTGCTCTGTCCAGGCAGGGAAAATAAATTTCGCTTTGTGATTAATAAAGTACTCTATCTATCTAAAAGTCTGTGGCTATTTTCCAAATGATAGGGGTGTAATAAACTAACTATTTATAGGTAGTAAACCTGTAGTGGGAAAAAGAAAATTACTGAAAGTAGATTAGAGTAATGGAACTTTCTTTAAGCACATTTTGTAAACTTGTACTCATGTTTCTGATCTTTGTCTATCTGACGGTGAATAAATTTTAAAAAGTGCTTCAATATACTGTAAGATGTGCCTCAGTTTAAGATGGTATAACATGGGTTATATCTGTCAATCACTTTGTGCTCTGATGCACGGTGTATGTTTTTAGCCGACTGAATCTGGAAGATATCCTTTTTAGTGCTATGCTGTTTTTTTCCCCCCTTAATAACAGTGTTGAGGCTTGACAGGAGTTCTGCCTCTCTGGCCATCACAGTGTGTTGTCGTGGTCTTCTGTAGGAGTATTTCACTGAACCTGATGTTCCAGTGGCAACTGAAAGAGCCAAGTGTTTCAAGGGAAATAATTATGAGCATCATTATTGCTGCTTTGCAAAGCATGGGTCCATGCCACTGTGGCCATCATATGGTTTCAATATTTATAATTTTTTTTTTTTTTTTTATCTAGATGCAGATCTTGCATAATTAAAAGTAGCACTGGCACTGTGTGTGTGACAATGTGTGAGTGTGTGTTTTGGCTTTTGCTTGAGCCCCACGGGCAAGGCTTCGTAATGAGGCTAATTAGCAGATTAAAAGATATGCTCTAGACAAGCTCTTGTGAATAGCAATGAGAGCTAGTGGTACACACAAAACACACAGACTTCTTTCTCTTGTTTTCTCTGCCTACAGGTCATAACAAGGGTTTAGTTGGCCTGACATGATTTTGGTCACAAATGTGCTTGTTAACTGTTGCCATTTCTTTTGGTTAAAAAAAAAGGGAATGGAAAAAAGTGGAGGAAGAAAAAAAAAGGGAGACTGAACACAGGAGTTATTGCACCGGCACATTCTCTATGTATTTTTCTTACAATTTGCGATGCATTTTAGACTGTGATGAGATGAAGGTATTTTATACTTCAAGACTGAATGCTTTCACTTGGTACATTTCTAAGGGTTAATTGCATTTACCTAATCATTTTCAAATCAGCATTGACCTACATCTACTACACTATTACCAGTCAAAACTTCAATGTTGTTTTTTTAGTGGTTTATTTTCTACATTCTAGGAACGATTGTAAAATGATTTATTAAATGTAACATATACAATTTGGCATTTAAGTAATAACAATCAATAATTTTTTAACCCCCCCGCCATATTACTTAAAACCAGTGGTGGAGTGGTTAGCACTGTCGCCAGGGACCGGGTTTAATTTTCCACCTGGGGTTTGTGTGCATTGCATGTTGTCCCTATGCTTGGTGGGTTTCCTCAGGGTACACCAGTTTCCTCTCACAGTCCGAAAAAAATTGAGATTGGGTTAGTTGGCGTTCCTAAATTGCCCATAGTCTGTGAATGAGCGTGTGTACTGTACATGTGTGTGTTTACCCTGCGATGGATTGGTTCTCCTGGAATAGGTTCCAGGCGCCCTGCAACCCTGTACTGTACACAGGACAAAGCGTAAGCGAAAGATAAGTAAGTGAGTGAGTGAGTGAGTGAGTGAGTGAGTGATTATTTAAAACCTATCAAGCCCCATGATGAAACTGGCTTTTATGCAGACCATCCCAGGAAAGCGAGACCAAAACTTACTTGTGCTATAGAGGAGAAGTTCATTTAGAGACACCAGCCTCAGAAATCACCAATTAACAACCAGCACCACAGATTAGAGTCATTATGAAGGCTTTACAGATGACAAGACACATCTCAATATCAACTGTTCAAAGGAGATTATGGCATATTTTGGATGCCTTCAGTATTGTTTTAAACTGTAGAAAGAAATAAAAATCATGGAATTGTGTCCAATGTGTTGACTTGTACTGTATATATAGTTTGTTGCTTATGCCTATTGTAATGTACAGTAAATGAAAGAATATACTGCGCGGCCCCAAAAAAAAGAATTAAATCACCACCTGGAAGGGTTTTAACTAAGCAAATAGTTAAAACCCTTCCATTAGATAATTACTGCAGTGATTAATATGGTTAAGCTGACAAAGTTAAATTTAACCCTAACTGATGAAGTGAGGAACAACTGATACAGTTCTCATTTCTTAAACAACCATGTCAGAAAACAAATCTCCATTAACAAAAAAAAAAAACTTTGTTTCTGACGGGAAACACTAGCTAACACTACTCAAATTGAAAACACAGGAAATGTAAAACATTTTTAATAAAAATGATTGAAACCTGGAAGGATAGTGGTGAAGCAGCATTTCGAGGAAGCGATGTGGTCAGAAAAAAACATCCTGAATGAGCATGGTGGGAGAGTAGGTAAACACACACAAAAAAAAATATAATAGTGAAAGTACTGTAAGAACATTTACACATGCACACATGTAAAGAGAACTCAAGAGATTGGGACTAACCAGCTGTGTAGCCTTAATAATAAAACCAATGATCAGTGAACAAATGGGAAAAAAGGCTTCAATTTGCTATGGAGCAAAAAAGTGGAGTATTGTAAAAAGGTCATGTGGTCAGATGAGTCCAGATTTAGCGTGTTCCAGAGTGATGGGCGCATCAGGTTAAGAAGAAAGGAAGATTAAGTCATGCACCCATCATGGCCAGTGCCTACCATATCAGACACATCCCAGATCTGGGTTTGCTCCTATAGGTCAGGTCTTGGTTCAGCAACATTATGTGCCCAAAAAATGAGGTCAGATGATGACCTGAATAAACTGAATAAACAGGTTTTTCCCATAAATGGATTTTTTTCTTCCCTGATGACACAGGCATATTCCAAGAAGATGATGCCGGGATTCATTGGGCTAAAATTGTAAAAGAGTGGTTCATTGAGCATGAGACGTCATTTGGAAACATACAGTAGATTGGAAAAGTTGTGGCATTACATACGTTTATCGAAGGCCTCCTGATGTCATATCAAAGCAAAAGGAGGTCCAACGAAACCTTTGTTTTTGGCCTGGCAGTGTATAATAATAATATAATAATAACCTTTTGTTATTATTATAGTCAGTCAGTCACAACAGTGGACAGCAGCGGTAACAGTAACTAACGTTAGGCTACTTTGTAATTTCTTTGCTAATTACATTTGAGGTGTATTTAGGAGCCAAAGGCCATGTTCTCATTACAAGCCTGAAGTGACTCAATTCAGAATTTTTGAATGTCTGAAACTCAAATCTGATGCTTGCCAGATCCGATCGGAGTCACTTTTGTATATGCTACTAGATCAGATAAACATCAAATACACGGTCATCCGAGTTGCTTGAGGACGAACAGATTCATGTGACTTTTTGCCTCTTTACTGCAACTTCATGAAACTTTTTGACGACTTTTGTGCATGATCAGGGTGCTGACATCATCAGTCAGCACCAGCAACTCAGGGGTTTCATAGCAGTACTAGCACTAGTGGCTAAAACAGCTACAGAGGCTTCTAGCCTTCTTCCTTATTCTTGACCTCAACAAATCCAACCAGCTTGCTGTCAGAGCAAAATCCCCAGCATATTTTTGCTAATATAAGATCAAATCTATTGTTTGAAATGAATGAGTGGTTGCACAAACTCCTGACGTGCATTAACCCAAATAGCGTGAGCAAAAACATATCGTTGTGCCCATTTGTGCCATTTCAGAGGACAGACGCGTCCACATTAAAATCAGATAAAAGTCATTTCTATGAATAATCTGCGGATTATTTTTACATGAGAAGATATTTAACTTATTCAAAAGAGAGACAAGCACGTAAAAATAGATGAAGAAGGTTGTAGTGATATTAACTTGCAGATGTTTGATTTATCATAACATGTTTACCTCAGGTGTATATGCAATTCTG
The DNA here is from genome assembly GCA_028565275.1 of Leiocassis micropogon. Taxonomy (NCBI): domain Eukaryota; kingdom Metazoa; phylum Chordata; class Actinopteri; order Siluriformes; family Bagridae; genus Leiocassis; species Leiocassis micropogon. Next base: position 21,654,295 of record JAOVVA010000004.1, on the reverse strand, counting down.
CATGGATTTGGAGGCGTTCGCTAGCGATAGCATTAGCTCATACAAATGAGCTATGAAATACTGTACACTCTGCTTTTATGTTTCATAAAATGATGTGCAGGTAATGTTAATACCGACATTTTAAACTTTCTAATTAAGAGCTAATTAAATAGCATAAAATGGAAAGCTAGTGTCCTATGTAGGGTGTACAGTACAATCCCTTGTTCCACACACCAAGTAGTGTTCAGAGTTTAGACAGGGCTTTTGGGTTCAGCTTTGTGTTAGAAGCTGGTTAGCATTGTAGCTAACGAAACACAGCAAAGAGGTACAGTAAGAGGCAAGTCAAAACAGCTTAGCACTTAGGAAGTTAGCAATTCCTGAGGAGATAAAGTGTTGTTTAAGATGACATAATGTTAAAAGATGTGTTTTCAAGGGCCATATAATGTAGAATAGGACTGTATAATGTAAAATATAACATAATGTCCCACCACACGCACATTCACACCTAAACATGGTCAATCCAGTGACCAGAAAATCTAAATCCAAAATGGAAAACCCAGAACAGGAACAATTGCTTGTCAAACTGCAGGCACAAGGAGAACATGCACAGAAACTTTGTACAGACAGCAACCTGGGCTATGAGGACTTTGGAGCGGTGAGGTGCTACCACCTGTGCCCTCATAGCTCCAACTTATCTAGTTAAAAATTTTTTTAAAAGATAATCTCAGAATAAAAAAAATGATTTAATTTTGACATTTCATCAGAATGATCAGAAATTTGGCAAAAAAAAAAAAAACTAAACTAAAAGGTGTTTTTGATTTCAGCAATTACTGTAGTAAAATCAATCCCTACTTCCATCTATCAATCATCTACAGTATATGACTTATCCTGCTTAGGGTCACAGGGGCCTGGAGCATATTCTTCAGAGCACAAGTCAGGGTAGACCCTGGATGCGGTGCCAAGAGCACAAGCACACAGACATACAATACATACAGGTAATTTGGAAATGCCAATCAGTCTACAATGAAGGTGTTTGGACTGTGGGAGAAAAACAGAATACCCAAAGGAAGCCCAGTCAGCACAGGCAGAACACAGACTGGAAGTGAGATATGAACCCCCAACCCCAACTCTGAGGTGACAGTAACCATAAAGCCACCATGCCAGCTTAGGAAATAGCAACAACAACAAAAAAAAAAGGGTTTAAAAGCGTCTTGCTTTCCACATAATTGTCAGAAATGCAGCCACACTATTAGCCACGCTACCACCAACACCGATAAGCATATTTGAGGTTCGGGTGTGACGCGCTGTCGGCACTCACACAGCTTTCAAACGATCCTACCGTTCAATCGGAGTTGACGATTTCAATGAGATTTCAACTTTTCTGATCCGATTCAAAGTGCTTTCCCAGTATCAAAAGCATGCTCAGATCACCATGAGGAGACCAACAAGCAAACATTTTGGAATATTCATCAAGGACTGAATTAAGATGTAAAAATATAATGCCTTGCATGGAGGAAAGTCCCAAGAGCTATGGAGTCCAGAGTTGATATCTCAATCCTGCAACAATCCACCTTTTTTCATTAGTTTCACAGAAGTTAATAAATAATTCATACTAGTTACTAAATGTGCTTCAAGATGAATAATTTCTAACCAGTACAACATGACAAAGACATGAATTACCCAGTCGGAGCCATAAATAGGTTATAATATCAATGTCATTAATATCAGCATCTAATTATTATTATCTAATTATCTCATTCGAAATATTTTTCACATTCTATCATATCACTCAGTTGTTCCCATTTTTCTTTCAATTTTTACTTCGTATTTCACCCTAACAAAGTCCACTTGTTAAGTTCACATCAATACACAAAGCTCAGGTAAAGACCAGCAATTTTTGCACAAATACAACAGACATCAAGCATCAGTTTCCCAAATCACTACACACACGCACACAAACATCACATTCTTACCAGTCCTGGAGCTTTTTCCTGGTACCGTTTGCTACTTTAAGATGGTGTATGCAATGAGGATGGAGAGAAGGATAGAGGGAGAAGGAGTTGAATGAGGCAGATGGAGATACAGAGTCGAGAAATCAGGCTCGCTTATAGCTGTGAGGACAAAGTAGTGAAGGCGAGGATCCGTGTGGGTGTGTGTGTCAGCGAGAAGATGCAGAGCGTAGTGGCAGCTTCACTACGAAGCTTTTTCTCGCTTCCTTCCCATCTCCCCACTCAGTTTCTCTCCCTCCCACTCCGCTCTCTCGTTCTGTCTTCCCCCTGCTCACCCTCCCTGACATCATTTTTGTGTAATATAGCACCATTCACACCATGCACTGTGGCCACTTAAGGGCTTTGGGCACTCGAGGGCTTTTGTTCTCATCTATTTTTTAAAATTATTGTTCTCTAAAAGTAACCTAAGTATAAAATGTGGTCGCACCTAAAGAAAAAAAAAAAAGACTTAAATACTGTAAATACATACAGTATAATGTTCGATGATAATCTGTAATATGATGCAATATTCTGTTGTTATTAATGGAATTAAAAACTTGTTAGCATTCATGAATAAAGTATGGTTATGGGCAAGAAATGGTCCTCATGCCTCCATTAGCTCTATTTTAGATACTATGCATGGAGGAAAAACAGACATCTGTAATGCAGTCCTAAAACACTTTTGTGCTGCTTTTTGATCGTGATGTCGAAATGGCAGTGATGACACCCAGAGCCAGACGATGATGACCCAGGCGATGAAGAGCCAGACGTTCAATTATTTCCTTTATACAATTAAAAATTGTAATTATATAAAATTACACCTTGCTTACTATGGTATGTTTGTGACATTTTTACTATTATCAACCTTATCATAGGTACATATAATAACCTGGACCTCTAAACAATTACAGTATGGTATTTCCAGAAAAAAAAAAAAACATGTTCTTATGTGTTTTTATCTTTCTTTCTGAATTCTTTGAATTCAGTTTTGTTCTTTTTCTAAAATCAACTTATTCTTTTTTTTTTTTTAGAATAGCTTTTGCACAGCACCTTGGTAATTTTTTAAAACATGCTTTAAAAATACATTTGACTTGACAGCAGATTGCTAAAGATTACACTCGCTCACTTACTCACTTATTTACTCATTGTCTATACCGCTTTATCCTGTATACATGGTCACAGAGTGCCTGTTCAGGAGATTCGGGGCAAGAGGCGTGGTACACCCTGGATGGGGTGCCAGTCCATCGCAGGGCACACACACACACCTAAAGATAAAAAAAAAAGAAGCCATAAATACTGTAAATTATTTCACACTACGGGCGATTTGGGAACACCAGTTGTTTTAATCTGCATGCTTTTGGACAGTGCGAGGAAACCGGAGGAAACCCATCGAGCACATGGAGAACATGTACTGTAAACTAAATGCACTCAGAATCAAATGCGGACCCTGGGGTTGCGAGGTGGCAGTGCTAACCACTAAGCCACCATGTGACCTACAATTATAGGTATAATTATAATAAAGGTATAATTATAATCAGCACGGTATTTCGAAAATCTATTTATTAATTTTAGTTATGGTTGTGTTGTGCTATTTATTGTTTTGATAGTATTATGTGAGTCTTCAGTTCACGAACAATGAATATCCTGATATTCACCACCACTTTATATTTAATAATAATAATAATAATTATTATTATTATTAGAGAATATTATTAAAAACATTTAATGCGCAGCAGATTTTGTCCATGCATTGATATATTTAGTTAGATAAATTAATCAAGCAATACTGATATTATGACCGATATTGTGATATTGCTTTTACGAAACAGTTCCATTTAATATCAACAGATTTGTTTGCTTATTTAACCAGTACAACATGGCAAAGACACGAATTACCCAGGCTGAGCTATAAATAACTTATTTTGATCCGCCAACACATCTCCTTCCGTGACTGGCAGAACTAACTAACCGTGACTGGCAGAGCTGGCAACCGACAGATAGCAACTGACAGTTAGTGTAATTAACAGGGCTGAAAGTGGTTTTAAATTCTTACCGGTGCTATGTAACTAAAAGGTGAGGGAAAAAAAATAAATTGTGGATGGTGGAGGACAGTCCTGAGAAACTTAGGGAGATTTACTTTAGATTTTCACTGTAGAACATCAAATTACTTCTGGGGTTCAAGGTTGAATCCCAAATAGCATTAAGTGGAAAGCTAGTGCTTTATGTACTGTAGGGTGTTGAATCCCTTGTTCCACACTCCAAGGAGTATCACAGGGATTAGCCGTAAACATAACAACACGTACTGTGACGGTAAAGTGTTGTTTAAGACGACTTAACATTATCAGATCTGTTTTCTGTTTTCAGTGGCCGGCTTTGAATGTAGATTTTGGCAGGCAGCTGCTCTCCCCTCTTTCCAGTACTTCATCCATACTGGCGACTGACAATTAGTGTAGTTAACGATTATTAGAACACCTGTGACACAGAATGAGTCGAATATAGTTAAACATCCCAGTGCTGTTGTGCTCTATTATCACCATGCCTCTCGTGCAATCGGATCAGATCAGAACTAACTGTTGTATAATTCCTGTTTTATCAGCTATAAACAGTAAAAACCCTGCAAGCTCTCATGTCCTCAAAAGTTCTGAAAAGGGAAAAACAAAAAGTACAAAATCCTCTGTCTCGAAGACTCTACTGTAAGCAAATCCTTAGTGACTGTTAGACTCTGCTCACAGAAAGCTTCCCTGAATAGATTATAATACACTCTTCTTTGTTAAACTGCTATGTATTTGTGACTCATTAATTGTTTGTCTTAGTCTAGACATACTCTATTGTAGGATTATGCATTGCATCTGCTATACAAACCCATACAAATGAACTTTACCCACAGCAACAATATGAATTTTAAAATGCACATTAATCCATGGCCTAGTTTTACTTCTGATTTGAATTACACTTGGCATTTATGTCAGAAAATTAAACTACATCTTCTGACCAATCATTATCGATTTACCAGCACGGAGGTATTTCATACCACAGCGTTTGGAGTTCTCAAATAGGAAAGAGTGGATTCATATTTTATAACAGCACAGCTCTGACAGTATCCTGGCTGTAATATAAATGAGAACTATGCGCTTTCCAGTTTCTCTGTAATATGACAAGCTTTATGACTACTCACCACCCACACACCATCCAGCTCTGCTCTATCACACGACAGCTTCCAACCAGGAAGGGCAAAGGCTAACATGCCTTCAGTGAGAAATGCGGAGCTAGCCAAAAGGCATCTTTTCAAACTGCTGCTCATGCTGTATCACAGAGCGTCATAAGACTACGTTCATATTATTGACCTAAAGTGACTCGATTCTGATTTTTTTAACCCTAATATGACACTGGGCTGATTTTTTTTGGGCTGTCTGAATGCGCCAATGTGACGTTTTTAAATCCGATCTGAGTCACTAGGGTATTTGGTCCTTTATCCTATACTGTACGCGTTTATTCATTATGTGGTCATCCAACTCGAATGAGAATGGGGATGTGACTTTTTGCATCTTGCACCGGAAGCGTGGGCATTTCAGAGCAGTGCTAAAAAAAAAAATCACATTTATTGTTTAAAATGAATGAGTGCTTTCACAAATATGATGTGTTTTAACCCCTAAAACTCAAATGGCACAGATCCATCCAGCAACATAGCATAGATCAATAATGATATAATATATATATATATATATATATATATATATATATATATGTGTGTGTGTATGTATGTGTGTGTGTGTTTATATGGAAGCCTTGTCGGTGTGTGTTAACGGGGAGACTTTATACACCAAATTGTGTATTTGGGTTTTCGGATATGTCAGGTAAAACAAAAGGGTGAATTTTAACACTACCGGAATATGGGAATGAAGTCACAAAAATGTAGAAGACTGAAAAAAATTGCATATTATTACTTTCTGGTCATAAAAACAATGAAAACAACAATAAAACACGTGACTGTCTATGCTATTTCTTTGCCTATGTGACCCATTTTTTTTTTTATTCTTTTGCTCAGTCATGTTTGTATTGTTGGTTAAAATTAACTGAAATTCAGTTCATCATATTTCCTATTTTGTGCTGAAAAAAGAATATGTCACTCTATACTGTACAATCCTGAGTCCTGTGTACGAGAGGCGGTCATAAAATTATTATCGCTAAGAAAAAATTATATAATGAAAACGAATATTAGTGGTGAGCTTAGTGCTTCCCTACATATCCTCCATCTTAGGCGGCACACTTCTCCAAATGATGGATGAGCTGGTGGAGACCGTCTTTGAGGAAGCCTTCTTTTTGGCTCTTGGGGAAAAGTTCCATCTCGGTAATCACCTCATCGTCATCAAACACCTGCCACAAAGTGGTTTCTTTAAGTGATGCAGGAAGAAGGAGTCCCTGGGTGTGACGAGGCAGAATTCCGTACCCCAAGTCGCCTGCAAGTTTTACCGTTTCGTGAGCTGAATGGGCTGGTGCATTTTCATAAAGAAGGCGCACATCAATTTTTTTAACCGTGTGCACCATTTTGGTTTTGACCTTCTAGGGGCATCATGATGAACTATACCATGGGTTTTTAAAACAAGAAGAAATGTTCATAAACACATAAATTCTGAGACATAATTTGGGACATACATATTGTGTTTTCATTTTTTTCATATGATAATATGGATTTCATGATCACCCCTCATACAGTATGATTATTTAAAAAAAAAAAGCTAAACAAATAATGGCTTAAGTGCTCTGGGCTTTAAGGGCTACTCCGGATAACATGAGCAAAGTGCATCATTTCAGAGGACTGACGTGTCCATGTCCAGAGTCTGATAAAAGTCACTAGTAATTTTCAACGTGACCTGATCTGACCAAAAAAATTAAATGATTTGGGTTGTAATGTCAACGTTGCAAGACACTTATGACGGGAAGTGCTATCTGCCCTTTTCTGAATACACACTCTCTCAAATAGCCAAAGGAAACCCCGAGAGCACGGCACATACTTGCTATCTTTAACTCTGTTATGTTTTATTCCTTTTTAACACGCAGCGTACTTATCGTAGTTACCAAATGTCACCATGAAATTATAGTGATATAGCGCGGGGCATAAAGTAGCATAATAAAAGGTATGATTAATTTTCAAAAGCTGGATATGTGCTATTAGGTGCAGTGAGTGCATGTGGACATGTTGCTTTTACTTTAACTCTTATTACTACAACTAAGTCCTTCTCTCAAGAGGAGAAAGGTCTCCCATGAGCCATAATGTCCAACGCACTGTAAAGGCCTGCCATTCTTCACCAGCCATTATCAAGCAGCAGAGGCCACATTACTGCTCTTCGGAGACACACAGAGCTGCATTATTAAAGCCTGCATGTGAGCGCTAGCAGCTGCTTACTGGTTCGCTCTCACTTTCTATTGAACTATGTATCATGCACACATTACAGCATTACAGGATGTTCGCCTGAAAGAGAGAGAGAGAGAGAGGGGGTGGGAAAAATAAATAAATAAGATGCTTTATTTTTCTCTCACGGGACATCTCAGTGGCATTATAAAAATGTCATATAGCCCACTCATGTAGCCCGCTCGAATTCCATGTGTCTTTTATAGACATCTAGAGTGCGAAAGAAGTAACCTGTATTACGACGTGAAATAAAATGAAACTGTGAGCATTCATTTTTTTTTAATCTGGATATTTGTGTGCATCTAAATGCTTTCATTGTTGTGGTGATCATTTACCTTCAGTCTAAAAGTCTCCAGTGATGAATTATT
>JAOVVA010000004.1:21623687-21638372 GCA_028565275.1 Leiocassis micropogon | reverse complement strand
CTGTAGGGATTTTTTCCATTCAGTCCAAAATGCAATGCAGAAATATTCAAACATTATCACTGCAACAAGTTTTTATTCAGTTGATGTAATTCAACATGCTGTTTTGCTTTGAGGAATTTTAACACTGTTCCATATGATTTACTGACGATGCCTACATTACTTGCAAAATTTAGCAATTTCGGTTTCGAACTGCATTTTTCATTTCTGTGTGATTAATTGTGCAGCTGTGGCACGGGTCCTGGGTTGAGGTTTGATTCCCTCCACAGGGTCTGTGTATGTGGAGTTTGCATGTTCTCCACGAGGTTGGTTGCTTTCCTCCATTCTCCCTGGGTTCCTCTCACAGTCCAAAGACATGAATAATTTATGGGGGGATATCCCAGGAGACTTAGGGCACGAGGTGGGATACATCCTGGACAGGGTGCTAAGCCATTGCAAGGCTTGCACATTAGTGATGGGAAGTTTGAATCATTTTAGTGACTCGGTTCTTTGAATCTCATTCATCAAAATGAACGAATCTTTTTTTTTTTGAGTCATTTAGTTCATTTCGTTCTTTTGATCAGAAATAAAATAAAATGTTGCATTTTCAATAAAAAAAGACCCCCAATACAGTACGTCTACATACACAAATTTTGGCTATAGCTCAAGTAATGAAAATATTACAATGCAGCTAAGGACATATTATAATAAACAGAATGAGTAGCTCACCTCTTATATCTTCTAGTCAGAGTCGTTTGTTCTTTTGAATCTATTGCACCGCATAGCGTCTATGGGGGTCACGTGTCAAAGGTACGAACGACTGGGGATTTGAAGATTTGTTGAGAACCGTTCAATTCTGTTTCCTGTGTACTGCACTGCATAGCGTCTGTGGGAGTCACGTGACAAAAGAACGCATGACTCAGGACTCGAAGACTCACTAGCAGAACCGTTCAATTCTGTTTCCTGTGTACACAGTTCCTGTGCATACAGTAGCAGTGCAGTACACAGTTCCTGCTAGTGAGTCTTCGAGTCCTGAGTCATGCGTTCTTTTGTCACGCTATGCAGTGTTCCTTCAAAAAGAACGAATCGTTCATGAACGACCCATCACTAATGCACATAGTACACACACTCACATTTATTCATACACTACGGGAAATTTGGGAAACCCAATTAGCCTAATCTGCATGTCTTTGGACTGTGGGAGGAAACCGGAGTACACACACCGCCCTTTTTTCCTTTTTTATTCCTTTTGCGTTTTTGACGGATACATTGAATTTTCTTAACGCTCCCTCATTCGATTCGGGTTCGCTGTTCGTGTTTGAGTTCAGAGGGGAGTTTATTGACGGTCCCTAAGCAGAAGGGTGGGGTGAGTGAGAATCCAGCGCCCGGGGCAAAGCGGAGGGAGAGGAACAGAAACACCGCGTTTAGCTGAAATATTTCACTTAAAGCTGGTGTAAAGTTGTCGACTCTCTTGAAGTTGTTTTCCTGGATTAGTTGTGTAGTAGGGGATGCTGGGTGTGTCAGAAATGACGGGCAGGTAAGTCCTAATCCTTAAATCTAAGCTTCTTTAGCCAGCTTTTCTAGTCGGTGATGATAATGCTAGCTGGCTATCATTTTAGTGATATCATTTATTATTTAATGAACTCCTGGGATTAGTTTTGATACGTGTTTAAGGACTCTTTGTGCAACTTTAAGTGTATTGTTTTTTTTTTTTCATTTTTGTGGCCAACTGTCCAAATAACGTCCACATAACTAACTAGCTAGCTAGCTAGCGTACTAAAGACGCGTCCTAAATGTCTCGCTACTCCCTGTACAAGTGCACTTAGTGTGGTAGTGTAAGTGTGGAGAGTACGGAATTCCACCCCTTATTCCTGTTGCCTTACATGTTCACTATGGAGAGATTTGAGATTGAACCACCAGTGAATCATGATTCGGTGCGGTTCAGGGGAAAATGCCCTTATTTGGCCACCTCGACTAAAGCTCTGAGCTAAAGCTAAAAACAAGGCACTTTATTAGTAAAACATTTGTATTTAAAATGGAGTATGAAGTAAAAATGGTGAATAAACAGAGACTTGAGTAATATATATGTATATATAAAAAAAAATATCTGACTTTATCGTTTTCAGTTTTAATGATGATTCCTGACTCATCCACCACGTACACATCTGAGCAGGGATAAGGAAGTTTACACACACACACACACACACACACACACACACACACACAGAGTATACACAGATGTTTGTAGATTCCCCTCAACCTTTTCTTGCCATGCCTGAGCCACATCGAAGGAACAAGCACAAGACAAGTCTTGAAAACTTTTATCTATGTATTTGTTTTTGTTTACTTGTTTATTTATAGAAATAAAAGGTTTTGTCTGTACATTGGTCAGAACTCGCTCTTTGAATGATCTTTACAATTCATACAGTACATTGGAGGAATGTCTGAATTTAATGACCTTTTGGCAGTACAGCGCTACCTCGGGATACGAATTTAAGTTCATAAGGTTATAATTTGTATTGTGAAACGCATCTTGCCATAGGAAATAATGTAAATGCAGATAATCTGTTCCAGCCACCCAAGAATATTACCAATTTCCAACACTATAATCATATTGTTTGCATATAATTGATTAATATTTTTACAAACAATCGACACATTTAGAAAAGACAAGTAAATGAAGTAAAATATGAAATAGACAGACATTAAACCTCACTTAAGCTTAATTTATGATTCTTCTTGGCACTGGCTGCTTTAAAAACAAAATTGAAAGTGGCTTTATTGTCTTCTTGCTACCGGTCTTAATAACATTCTTGAATGCTATGTCATCACTAAATCTTGCACAAAATGCAAAAAAAAAGACCTACAAAAAAAATATGTAAACTTGCTTCGCTCGGCTTTCATGCGTGTGTGAAAATGACGCAAACACGTTTTGAACGGCTCCCAGATGTGCGTGCACCTTACTACGTAGGTGCAAACTGGCGCTTGGTTTCGCTCAGTTCGGTCGTTCGCATGCCGCAGATTTCTTGCAAAATTTCAGATTTTAAGGCGAGTATTTGTGAGGCGAAGGCCGGGCGTATCTTCCTGAGGTTTAAGCTGCACCATAAGTGAAATCAAATTGTGGAGTAAAGGCGATGTTATTAACAGTTATCTTTTGGATTTAATAAGATACTTTTTCAGTGTAAACAAACACCTGCATTTAGATGATATTTAGAAATTTATATTAAAAAAAAATGAAATTTTTACTGGGATTAGTCCTGAAATAACAGCGCTGTAGAAGTGTTATAAGTGAAATATAGAATACATTATATATGTCTTTTTAAGACAAAACCTAATCTATATCCGATCTACTCATCTTAATTTGGCTGAAGATAAAAGAAGTATAATTTAGCGTAAACAAGGCGTAGACAAGACCTTTTCCATATCATCTCTTTTCCAGTGATGAAAATTAGTAGATGAAATTATAGTAGATTCAAAATCGTACCGTGATTTAGGTTAATTTTGTACGATCCTAATAACTCCTAATATTTAGCCACAAATCCAGTGGAAATCAATACCATATAAAGTTACACGCAACAAAATTTTGTGAAATTACAGTTTAAAAAAAAAAAAAATTAAGGGGTTTATCTTTGTTGCAGGCAGACATGTACGTGGGCTTCAACCTAAAATAATAATATCACTGATCACATTAAAGCTGATGAGCTTTTAACTATTTCTACAAACTCTTTTTCCCTCAATGACGGGTACTAACACTAGTATCTAAAGCACTGTTTCCTCTCTCATCCTGGAGTAATGCAGCTCTTTTGCTTATATAAGTCACAGACACACTCAGGAAGTCCAAACTCTGAGAGCAGGAGCATACTTTTCCTTGTGAAGATGTCCATATTAGGGAACGTCACTCTCGGAGCGTCCTTCTCCCGAGTCACATCTCACGGTATTACCATTTTTATAATTATAGCGTACTGTATATGTCCTGCCCCTGTTTAACATCAAGTTGCTTGAGGAGCAGTCTGAACAGTGACCGAGATGACAGATACCTCAGGCACAGCTGTCTGCTGCAATTATGCTGTAATGATTTTGGCCTGATGGTATTAATTCCCAAGAACCCAGTGTTGTACAATTGTATGCAAAGGTCTGTGCATGCCTGCCCAAATTACATCACTGATCGCCGCTTTTGGCAGACTATTAGGGCAATATTTGCAAATCTTTCGCATAGTTAGAGTCTTCCAGTTTTAAACGCTGAGAGCTTAAAAACTCCTCAGGCTCTAATTGACTCATTAGGACTCATTAGGCAAGTCAGGAATCGTCATTAGGCAGAACAATTCCAGAGAGTGATACATTTTACTGGCTCTTCAAACGCTTACCATCGAGAACAGAGCAAGACTGCAAAAAGGAGGCTGACCGGCAAAGCAAATGCCCTACACGACACTAAAGACCCACAGAGAGTTTCACACTTGCAGGGTTTACACTTTTTATACAGTTTGTAAATGAAGCGGTACTACAGGTGGAAAACAAAATGTTCATGCACTGCAGTTGATTGGAATAAAGCCTGTAGTTAAAAAAAAACAAAAACACATAGTGGTGGTCCAATGTTGCACTCGGTGATGTTGATCTGCGAGAAAGAAACCTTACCTGTAACAAATGTTAACGTCTGGTGTCAAGAGGCATTTTTAGAAATGCCGAAATATAAACCAAACTCTTTGAGCGCAAAGAAGGTACTGAAGGTACTTTTGGACGAGGGAAAAATGGGCAGCGTTTGATGATGAGAACTTCCAACCGCTAAACATGGGAGTGTATTTGTTATCTGCTTTGGGGTTTAGTGGCACAGCTTAGATGGAAGAATGGATTTCAGTAAATATCAGCAGATTCTAGAAGCAAGAATGCGACATCAACACACTAGTCAGGAAACTGAAGCTGGACAGAGATTGCCAGGTCAATCATGCAAAACTGACCTGTCAAGCAATACAAGCTGAAGCTGTAGGAACGGCCGTCACAGTCTCCTGAATCGAACACCCGAAAATCACGCTCTCGTGTCAGTCATAGGGGCGTGATCATGACCTGTTATCCTTGTGTGTGCAGCAGTTCAAAAAGATAATATTGTCCCAAGTTGGCATCACTTTTTGTCTCAGGTGATTTATGTGACAGACTTCTGACTTCAGATGGATTTTTTTTGTTGTTGTGTATATATATATATATGTATAAAAAAAAACAACTCTGACCTGGAGAAACCTTGTGCAGTTTTGGAGAAAATGTAACAACATATTCAATAATCCATGTTTTATTATAAAAAGTAGAAATCAGTATCAGCCAAGAAAGTTGCAATTGGTGCAGCTCTATTGAAAATATTCTCACCGTGACAGCCCAAGTCCAAACTTTTTTTTGTGTCCAAACACAATTACTGTTTTATCCAAATTCAGTTCAGTTTGGTTTTATTTGTACTGTACGTTTAACAACGGCCATTATCGCAAAACAACTTTACAGAATTAAAAGTTTACGAAAATAAATACGAAAATAAATGAATAAAAGTAAAATTTTATCAATTTTATTCTTTCCTGTTTGTAGTAACCTTTCTAGTAACGACCCATTAATGTGCAGAATGTTCAAAAATCCAAATTTTTTAGCAAGCATATATATCCATCTTCTCATTTTAAAAACATGTCTCAGCCAGGCGTGCGCAAACGTTTGCATGCAACAGGAATGCATTTCTCTAAAAGCACTTCCTTTTTTCCCCACCCAGTGTTAACTGATGTGTTTACAATAGTGTACTGTAGACTACAGCTCAGGGTAGTACTGGACATTTCCTGTGCATTGCACTCAGTCATGCATAATTAAGCTGTTTATAGAGTTAACTAGTCCCCAATCAGAATCAGATAGAGAGTTCTAAAAGGAAATACAGTATTGTGCAAACAATGCTAAGATGAAAGCTGGGGCAATCAGCATAACTACACAGACTGAAGAATCGCTCAAGCATTAAAAAATTCTAACTTTAGGCATGAATCAGTGAGAAAATGTTAATGTAAAGGTGCAGATATACAGTAAGTCCCCAACTTTTGAACATTCTAATTACGAATTTTCACAGATACGGACAGACCGCGGTTCTACGGACATTCATAGATGCGAACAAATTACAAAAGTAGCTCATGTGTATTGTAAAAAAATTAAAATAAAGACCTTGCAGTGCATCAGATGACAATATTTACAATTATACTGTATAATTTAGCTGTCCTGATGGTAAATAATCCTAATTTTGCAAAATCCTCAACAAAACCTCAAAGTTCACAGTCCGATGCAGTAGAAAACAGCGCTTAGAAAAAATAGCATCCATTAAAGCGCGCGGTAAACACCATGTAGCGTTGTTTTCCCAGGGCTGCCTTTAAATGAGGTCAGCTGTCCCTGCTGCATCACAGGCATTCCCCGCACGATTTGGAGGTGCAGTCTTGCGAAAGTATAATGTGGAACCAAAACACAAAACCTGTGTTTTTTTATTTTTTTATTTTTTATGCTTTACATTGTAAAATATTTGTGGCAACCCAAAACCCCTATTTCTCCTACACGGTTTGACTCGCAGTGAGATGTGGTGTTAGGCACCGCTAGTGATCATCTCACGTACCATGAGAGTTACAAAAATTTTTTGATTATTTTACATGGAAAGATTGGAAACGTAGGTGAGTTAGGGGTGTAAGTCTCACTTCGTCGGACTTACGAACGAATCCGACTTACGAACATGCTCCTGGAGCAGAACTCGATGATGAACAAGCGAGAGGGGAAATGAGGGCGCTGCTGAGGACGTAACATGGACCAATTTTTTAAGTTTATTTTTAGGCACTTTGCAGTTTGCAATTCTTGAATTTTACAATCTGCTTCATTTTATTTAATTTAATTTGAAGAAATGAGTGGAGCTCGTACACCATACATTTTGGCCTGCATGACAAATAATAAGGGTAGCTCTGCATTACTTAATGACCTAAAAAAAAAAATAAAAAAAACAGAACATTTTTTAATGTGTGTAGAAAAGGTAATGTAAACGCACAGACCTGTATGTAGCGATTTTATTTTTCGCCAGTCAGAAATCAGCATTAGAGATCGACTGATACTTTTTTAAATTTTATCTTAGCTTTTTAAATTCTATTGCCTGTTTAATCCACACAAACAGGCTGATCTCAGATAAGATTAGAGTGAATAATTAAGAATCCGTTTCTTACCCCAGCAGCAATATGGCCAATGCCCTGGCGAACGCCGCGTGTGAGCGCTGTAAGAGCGGCTTCGCCCCAGCAGAGAAGATCGTCAACAGTAACGGCGAGCTGTACCACGAGCAGTGCTTCGTCTGCGCCCAGTGCTTCCAGCAGTTTCCAGAGGGACTCTTCTACGAGGTACAGCACGGCTCTTCTTTTGATTTAATGGACCTCACGATGTAATAATGCAACACTAGAGTATATTTCATATCTACAACATCCTGCACAAGAGTGCTTCTTGTTCAGTGAAATAAACAACAACATAAAATCATGCCTTAATTGGGCCTGAAGATTTGTCAAGATTTTTCAGGATCCAAATGTCAGGTTGTTAGTTATATATATTTTTTTGCCTTTTCCTGTAGTTCGAAGGCAGGAAGTACTGCGAGCACGATTTCCAAATGTTGTTTGCTCCTTGCTGTCACCAGTGTGGTAAGATTATGCACCACTCAAATATTCCTGCAAACACAATTTGCATACTTGCATAAACTAACAGCATGAGTTATAATTGTTTTTTTTTTTTTTTTGTGTTTTCAATATTTTACATCATACTGTTTATTCCTGAAAGAAAGTGCTACCGGAAATGATTTGTTTAAAGAAGTGAAAAGTTTAAAGTAACTCGTACTTTGTGCCTGTTTTTGTAAACGGTGCTGATCATTTAATGCCACATTGTTGTTGTTGTTGTTGTTGGGTTTCATTGGGATTTGAACTGATTATAAAATCAATCATTGCATAAAGATAGAAATTTTTACCTTTATTTTTGCACTGATGTTTTTCTTTTTATAGCTATGCACCGATACCACTTTTTGTCAGACCCAGTTTATTTGGGTACTTCCTGATACTGAGTAAAAGTAAAACGTATCCTTTAATAAAACTACTCAGGCGTGTCAAATATGTACTCAAGTGTGGTAACGAAGTACATGTACTGTTACCTCCCATCTCCCATGGCAACCGTTCACAAACAACATGTTAAAGACGAGACACAAACTATACAAACAATATTCTAAATTTAAAGGTTGATTATTATATATGCCTGTCACTTTGTACATGTGGAATTTAATTGCACAATCAGAAGCACGTATAAAAAAAATAAAAAAAAAGTATAGCACCGAGATGAACTAATGTTTTTTTTTTTTTTAAGGTTGTTTTCCATTTAAATTTCAAATTCACTTATCTCGACTGCGATGAAACAAAGCCTATGTTACCTCAAGCTCGGCCAAATACACCTGTAAATTTGTTGAGTAGTTTTTTTTACTTGATGCATGCACAAACAAACGGACAAACAAAAGTTAAATTAATCTTACTTTTACTTGCTGACATTAAACTTTGAGGAGAGTAAACACAAGCTGACCTAATTGACCTCGCCACAGTTCACTTTCATGGTGTTATTCATATTAATTTTGTGGTCGGGCAACGTGGTTCCGCTTCATCCTCTCATCAAAGTTGTCCACACTGACCTCGCTTTGGCACGAAGGGGAGGAGGGGCAGTGTGTAGGGGCTGCGTAGTGAGCGTCCAGCTCTGCTTTAATAAAGTGTTGTTGTTGCAGCAGTACACAAACACTTTTAGAATCGTTACTGATATTGGAAAATCTGTAGATTTATTTAATTATTCATAGATGATGTCTCATTATCATAGCTTGTTATGTATCCATCCTCGTCCATAGGTGAGTTCATCATCGGCCGTGTGATCAAAGCCATGAACAACAGCTGGCACCCTGACTGCTTCTGCTGTGACATTTGTCAGGCTGTGTTAGCTGATGTCGGATTTGTCAAAAATGCTGGCCGGTAAGCCTTCTCATTATAGTCTTTTTTTTAAAAAAATTTCTATGATATTCATATTACCTTTTTTGATTACTGCACTAAATGTCCAATTTCCTAAAGAGCTGCTTATGAACTTCTTGTGCGTTTCACAGCCATCTGTGTCGCCCGTGTCATAACCGTGAGAAGGCTCGCGGTCTTGGGAAGTACATTTGTCAGAAGTGCCACGCCATCATTGATGAGCAGCCTCTCATCTTTAAGAACGACCCCTACCATCCGGATCACTTCAACTGCAGCAACTGCGGGTCGGTGGGACATTAACCGAAAGTCTATTGTCAGTCTATAAGTATTGTACAGTTTGTCCTCGGGTCCTAAAAGTCTATTATGATTTATTATTTCCAGTAAAGAGTTGACTGCTGATGCTCGGGAGCTGAAAGGAGAGCTGTACTGTCTCCCGTGCCATGATAAAATGGGAGTGCCGATCTGTGGAGCCTGCAGGAGGCCCATCGAAGGCCGCGTAGTGAACGCCATGGGCAAGCAGTGGCACGTTGAGGTAGGCATAAGAGAGCAAATCCTGTTCACAGACTGTATTTGAAACCTCATTCATGAAACCTTGTTCATGTTTGGGTCGCGTCTAGCACATGCTGAAGTGAACTTTATGATGGTGATGTTACAAAAATATAATTTTACTATACTTGAACAGGTCTTTGTGGTGCACAATATAATACACCACAGTGTTTAGGAACTGTAACACACCAAGAAAACATCAGTGCTGATTTATTACAAGCTCTACATTCTGTAGACATTCTATCTCAACATTCTGTAGCAATGGTTCGTGCATGAATTTCTAAGTACGATATGGTGTTGGATGGTGCAGAAATTGCTGTAATTATCCATGCCTGTGTGTGTGTGTGTGTTTGCAGCATTTTGTGTGTGCTAAATGTGAGAAACCCTTCCTGGGTCATCGCCATTATGAACGAAAGGGGCTGGCGTACTGCGAGACTCACTACAACCAGGTAACTTGGACTGTACTGCAATTTTATTTAATATGTTCTGAGTTTAATTTCGCAAGTGGAAAGAAAATCCCTTTCTTTTCCCTTAGTATTAAGAATTTTAAATAAACAAACATGTTTTAACTTGTGAGCAATTATCGAAGCCCAGATACATGAAACAATAAGACAGTAAAATAATATTAATAAGCCTGAAAATAGTTAGATTAAACATCATCTTGTTTTGCGTAATACTTCTCCAAAGCGCACTGTGACTTGTGCACCACACGAGGGCGCAATTTTTTATGATTAATGTACACCACCTGAACTGCAAGTGGTGTACAAGACAATAGCTGTATGAGCTACGGAGAAATATTATGCAAAACAATGCATTCAACAAGCAACAATTTTAAAGCTGAACAGTCCGCTTCTTAGCAGCAAATAATCTGTTCCATAAAAGTTAAAAGTCATTAATCACACATTTAATCATTAAACACATTTTTAATCTGTCAACTTCTTTTTTTCAAACGAATCGTTAACTCGCCTAGTAGAAAGTAAGAGCTTGCTTTGCAGATATTTTGCGGTTGTTTATGATGTTCCCTGGATCATGCATTTGATGCTGAGCATTAATTAATTAGATTAAACGCAGACCTTTAGCAAAAACAGCCAGCGCTGTTGTGATGTCGATTTCCCAGCTTTTGATATTTGTTTACATGCTTATGATGTTAATTATAGACACATGTAGAACTTGCTTATAATTTGTTTACGCTTGTTCTGCGCAGCTTTTCGGTGACGTGTGCTACCACTGCAACCGAGTGATCGAAGGAGACGGTAATTATGTGTCATCTTCTATCTTGTTTTCATGTATACATAATATGATGTTGTCAGTCAGCGTGCTTGCAGTCTTTGAGTCATCAGAGCTGTTAAACCGATAGTTACCTTTGTGAAAAAGCCATACAAGGGATGGTTTATTAGTCTATTGATATTTTTTTCCCCCATGTTTACATCCTAACAGGCTTGGAAATTAACATGTTGGTTAAACAATGTGTGTAATTTCACCCGTGTCAGTTTCTAATATAAATCATGTTTTTTTTTTTCATTTTTTTTTTTCAGTTGTTTCAGCTCTGAATAAAGCCTGGTGTGTCAACTGCTTCTCCTGTTCTACATGCAACACCAAGCTTACGCTAAAGTAAGTTCGATCCAAACATCAAGGTCTCTCTCTCTCTCTCTCTCTCTCTCTCTATCTCTATTTTTGGCAAGTGTATATCTGTTCCTAATCTGCTTGTCTATTCTCATCCGTGTTACCAATACCAGTACGTCTCGTCTCTTTCTTTCTCCCTTTGCTAAAAGCGCTCCTTGTATTTCTCTCCTATCTCTGTCCCCTGTTGCCTTCCTGTCCCTATTGCTCCCGTACTGGACCCTCTACACTGTCCTCATAGGGACAAATTTGTAGAGGTCGACCTGAAGCCGGTGTGTAAGCACTGCTACGACCGGCTACCCGAGGAGCTGAAGCGGCGACTCGCTAAACGCGAACGCGATGCTCGTGAGAAGAAGAAGAAGATGGTCGCTGTCTGTCCGTAACTCCTCGTAGTCTCCTCTCTTCTTTTTTCTCTCCATGCTCATCCATCTTTACTTTTTCCTTTTCATGGGGTCAGTGTCTTTCATCATGCATTTCCTTCAGACCTTGTCATGTGCTTTTACTTTTTTTTTTTTTTTTTTTCTTTTTAAACCCCTCTCCCCTCAACACACACACTAACATCATGACGGAAATTAAGATTTTTTTCATTTGATCAAGAAAACCGCGCCCAGATGTACAATCATGTCACATAAACACGCAAGATTGATCCAGACAAAGTTTGGCCAGCTGTAACAGCTGTAAATAGTTAAATTAAATGAGACACTAGTTCTTTGTGCATTAATCGTTGTTCTGGTTGTCATTACCAGAAAATCAATAACATGTGTACGCTTTTCTATGTCACTACAATTTGAACTGTTGAAGATTTAGATTTTTTTTTAAAAAGTTCATAGAGTTGTATGTGGAGTTTATGCTTTACTTCCGCGTGAGTGGGAGGAAATGAGGGAAGTGTAAACAGGCCCGTGGTTTTTGTACCTCTAACACATACCTGATAACAGAAGTTGTTGATTTGAAATACTAAAATGGAAGCACTAACTCCTCACACAAGTCAAAAAAAATATATATATATACCCGGAATGTGTCCATGATATCAGGAAGTTCATGAGAAATAGGATCGTGCAGTACTTTCGAAAATTTAATTACACAACTGTAATTCTGACAGCTTTTCCATGAAGCTCAGCTATATGAAGTGACTAGGTTATGAATTCACTGGGCTCTGAATCTTTCTAGCTCATTCAGAGCTTGATGATGATGATGAAGATGATGATGATTTGTTCATTAACAGCCAAAACATGGTATTGGTGCTAAAAAGTTTCTCATCTAGGTACCACAGCATTTCATTTTCATAATACTTATTGCTTCTTATCTCCCGATTCATGCTTCGTTTTTTTTTGTAAATATGAATACACATTTATATTTATTTTAGATAAACAGAAACACATTAGCTAAATACAATTTCATGTCCTTTAAACACATGTCTGTAATTTTTTTTTTATTCAAATCTTTCAGTGATATTAATTGTCATTTAGATGAAACTTGGCCAATTTAGATTTCACATGAAAATACGTAAATCTGAAAAAGTGTATAAGATATTGCAACATAAATTTGACATGGTTTCGGACACTGCAGATTTTTTGCTTTTTAAACTTTTACCAAAAATCGTAATCCTTTAATTTAAGCAACAATTTTTACAGGTCATATGCTTCTAGAAGCTTACACCAATTTTAGAAATAAAAAGATAAAAAATAAATATATATATATAACAATTAAATCAGCACTAGTACTGTGTTTTGGCCGTAACTAACAGACATACAATATACACAAGAGTGTTTTTATTTGTTGAATATTGCACATTTATTATACAGACATATTAATATTATACATTTCTCATGTGAAAAGAATTGTGAGTTAATACTTGCACACGACACTCTAGACACATATTTTAGTAATGCGCTTTTCTTTTTATTATTATTATTACTATTCTTGTCAGAACAGATGTTGCTTTTTTTTATTCACAGGAACAAGTTTGTGGAGTTTGACATGAAGCCCGTGTGTAAGAAGTGCTATGAGAAATTTCCCCTGGAGCTTAAGAAGAGGCTGAAGAAGCTGGCCGAAACCGTGGCCCGCAAATAGGCTTGTACACCCACAGGGGGCGCCTCAGTGAACTCGCCTGTGCTTAAAGGAATGGAGACCATGCGTTTCTATAGCATTAATATCCTTTTGCATTGCTTCTCACTGGTGTTAGTTCAGTATTACTCTTAGATTTGAGGAAAGCCTACGGGAATGAGTTTCACTCCGAATGTCTAATCAGACTGCCTCTTCATATATTATAAGTCGGGAACCCCAAGGCTTTCTGTTTGGTGGAAATGTATATGAAAAATGTTTATTCAGTATATGCAGTAAGAAGCTTGACTATGTATTTTTTGACATGCTATATTGCCTTAATGCATTGAATAACAGGATACACTGCTTTATTGCCAAAGCTGTTTGCCTTTATGTAATCATGTTTTGTACTGATAAAGGTCATACAAAAAAATGTTTAGACATTTTACTTTAAATGATCTTATGTATGCAGTACTGTATAAGTCTAGAGCACTCTTCATTTCTTCATATTAAATTAAATCCTGCTGATAAAATTAAAGAAATTCTAACAAGATGTTTTACTGTGACAGGCTGCAAAATGCCTACAGATACAATTTAATAATTGGTTTATAATAATTTATGTAACAACCTCAGCAGCAACCGCATTTCCCCTCTCATCTGTTACAACCAATCAGTTATATGGTGATAACTAATGACTGGCCTGATCATCTGGATGATGATGATCCGCACCTTTTTCTCCCTGCCTTAAGTCAGATGTGTTTTAATGCTTAAATGATTCATAGATCACTGTGTGGCTTAACAAACAAAAAACATTCCTCTGAGAATGAAAGCCAAAAAGTCATTCATGCAGCCTGGAGAACTAATTCCTCAAGACTAAATAAAAAATACAAGAAAGTCTGGTTCTTTGGAAGCAAAATATGAAGAATTGAGGGTGTCAAGACTCTTACGTTCTTAATCACATGATACCACGCTGATGTGTGCCAATCATTTCAGAATTTATTATTATCATTAGTAGTAGTAGTAGGATCAGGCATGATGTACTGTAGTAAGAGTGATTAAAAGTGTTTGTTAAAAGTGTGCTTTGAGAAAAGTCTTAACAGATTTTAAGTTGTAATATCTTAAATATGCAAAATGATCAAAACTGATCACAAGATGCAAGTGATCTTTAAAAAGTCATCTAAAAATCCTATGTCTGTATAACAGGCCGTGGGTTAGAAAAAGTATTCCCATTTCTGTTTCAGGAATGAAAATTGCATGTGTTTAATATGTATCAACATGCTACATGAATCTTTTTTCCCCCTCACTTAAAAAAAACAAAACAAACCCACAGCACAGTTCGTTAAAATTTGTCCACATGGACATGCATGATGTAACTAGACTCCCATGGTTTCATGATAACATGTACTGTACTGTATGCACCAAGAGGTTTAATATTCTAGCAGCTTTAAGAGCACCAGCTCACCTAGGATGGTTGTTTTTAAAAGATCTTCAAACT
>JAOVVA010000004.1:21582255-21607415 GCA_028565275.1 Leiocassis micropogon | reverse complement strand
AAAAAAAAAAAAAAAAAAAAAAAAAAAAAATATATATATATATATATATATATATGCTGTATTTTAGTGGTACATAGTTACACATGACTGAATGTGGACAATTCACTAGAAGCAGTTGTGCAAGGGAACAGTACACACATGTTAACTTTACTTGAGTAATTTTATTATAGGATACTTTTTACTTTTACTCCCCATAAACGTAAAGCAAATATTTGTACTTTTACTTAACTACAGATCTCCATGTTGATGCATTAGTGATGTGGAGTGGTGTGTAGTATTTAAAGCGGAAAATATAACGATTATAATGCTTTCCCTGTGAGACACACCTAATAACATAACAGGTGTTCAACATCACCTAAGAAGCTGGTTGCAGTCCTTCTGTACTTTTACTCTACTACAAAAAAAAGCATAGTACTACTTCTACTTTTACTTGAGTAATAGTTGCTCTAGGAAATTTTTACTTTTATTCATGTTGAGGGTTTGCGTAAAGATATGGTGGCGTAGTGGTTAGCACTGTGGCCTCACACCTCTGGTGTTGAAGGTTTAATTCCCATCTCGCGTCTGTGTGTGTTTGTGTGTGTGTGTGGTGTTTACATATTCTCCCCATGCTTAGTGGTTTTCTGCCAGGCACTCCAATTTCCTATCACAGTCCAAAAACATGCAGGTTAGGCTAATTAGTGTAACCAAATTGCTTGTTTTGTGTGTGTGTGTGCGCCCTGTGATAGATTGGCACCATGTCCATGGTGTACCATGCCTTGTGCCCGAAGTCTCCTGGGATTGGCTCTGGTCTTCCCCTGACCCTGTACAGGATAAAGTGATATAGAAGATAAATGATATTTGTGTACAGTACTTTGCTCACCTCTGATTGCAAGAGGCTTTTACACTTTTTACTTTTTATTTAAATTTGAAATGTAAAAATAGGACACATGATGCTGAACTCTACATGCAGCACAGTATATGGAATTACAGTGCTATCATTGCTAACTTTCTAACTTGAACACATAAGAAAGTTTTTGGGATGTCTTATCCACCCTCTGCGTATGTCTACTGTGACGTCCTGACATAACATTTATGACTGCCAGGTATTTTACAGAACTGGTTGATCAGTGGTTGATCAAATGCTTTAAACATTGCTTTCATTTGATTTTGACTACTTTGTTTGTAAACAATGACTTACAATTGTTACAACTTACAGTTGTTTGTAAACAATGACAAAGAAATTACCATTCTGATGCCACTGACACATTCATTGATGTTTGAGAGATAAACTAATGATTTTGAGTGAGTTGTATGCTTGTGCATGTGATACATTGTGTTGTTCTGTTCTTATTGTTTTGAGGAATGCACTTATTCAAATGTAAAGGATGATTTACATGCAAGTGAGAAAAACTGCACCTAAATACAGGCGCTTTGATATTGTGTGAGCTATCTCAAGAAAAAAAACAAAAAAAAAACGATTACTTGATTACTTAAAATACAGAACCTATTAAAATACAGAACCTATATATTACCAGAAAATAAAATAAAATAGCAAATAAATACAACATGTATAAAATTTGTAAAAATATTTTGGCAAATAAATAATTTTATTCTGCAATGCCAATGCTGCACAATGCCATTTTTTAAATTTAATAAAAAATAAATTAAATAAAAAAAAGAGGGGCAAAACACAGGCTGTGTGTTGAACACGAGTTAGATAACCCACAGGGCCTTGAGATGTGTGCCTGATAAAATCCAGTACAAGCCACAACTGTGGGCCCAGTCACACCGGAACGCATGGTTCCACTATGAAAGAGAATGACCGAAGAGCGCAGTGTAATGTATTAGACTGTTTCATCTATAGTTCAGAGGAAAATTGTATAGTTTTACATTCACTATTTTTTTTGTTTGTTTTTATTTGCTCTATTGCCTTGCAACTTTAATTTTATCCTGAAATGGTATTTCAAACAAAGTCATATTCCACGTAATATTAAATGGGAAAGTACTCACAGTGATGCATAATCTAGATAAATCTAAAGTATAAGGTAGGAGAAAAATCTAAGCTGTGGACAGATGAAAACAAAAGAAGAAACATGCATGCAAGATATGCGAGTGAATGGAACTATGAAAATACAGGCAGCATATTAATTGTCCCACCAGACAAAATAACACACTGGATTACTGCTACACAGTTCCTAAGGATGCATATCACTCTGCACCCTTTGGGGCACTCTGATCACTGCTTGATTTTTATCTTATTCCAACCTACAGGCAGAAGCTCAAATCTGCTAAGCCTGTGGTGAAAACAGTGAAATGATAGACCAGTGAAGCAAACCAGGAGCTACAAGATTGTTTTGACTGCACTGACTCGAGTGCTTTAGAAGCTGCAACTGACAATCTGGATGAACTGACTGACAATCAGTTTTCGTCGAGATGTGTGTGCATCTTCACAAAACCTTCCAACCAAAACCTTCTGCACAAATAACAATAGCAAGCCATGGTTCACAGCCGGATTGAAACAACTTTGTCAGGCCAGGGAAGATGCTTATAGAATAGTGGACAGAGCCATTTATAAGCAGACCAGGAACTCACTGACAAAGGAGATCAAAGTGGTTAAAAGAAGCTACACTGAAAAACTATTTCCAGCTAAATATCCTAATCCCCTGTGCCAGTGTGGAAAGGACTGCACATACTACAGGAGACCACCCCTCCCCGCTGGGGCAAAGAAAAAGCCTTCTACTGCAGGTTTGAGAAGAGCATCTTCACATCTCTCACCCACCGACTGCTCCCATCACACCTCTGGTAACAATGCCCACCATCACTCAAGCTGCACTTACAATTTCTGAAGAGGATATGAAACAGCTCTTGCACAGATAGGACATCAGACAGTGTCTTCCCTCTTCCCTCTTATGTCTAAGCATGTGCTGAACAACTGGCTTCAATCTCTTACAGATCACTGGAGCTCTGTGAAGTCCCCTCCTGTTTCAAATACTTCACAATGACCGGTCTGAATGACTGGATCCAATATCTGTGGTCATTAAGTTGTTTCAGCAACTTGTATTGGCTCTCCTAAAGAATATTATGGCTCTTGGATTTCCTGAAGCTGATGCAGTGACCATGGAGCTGCATTACATACATCTTGAAACACCTTGACTGCCCAGGGAAATTTGCACTAATTTGGTTTGATGACTTCAGTTTGGCTATTAATACAATAATCAATACAATAACTTCTATAGCTTACTGTACACCTGCCATCTGTCAGTGGATCACCAAGTAAGTGAGGCTGGGAGGAGTTACTTCTAGTATACAAATAGTCTAGCACTGGTGATCCCCAGGGATGTGTCCTCTCCCTACTTCCATTCTCCCTCTATAATAATGACTGCAAATCCAAGGATCCAGATGTGAAACTCCTAAAGTTTGCAGATGACACTACACTCATTGGATTCATTAAAGACATAAAATGGGAGACCAATAGAAATTCTATCCTCAAAAAAGCCCTTAAATGTGTGGTACTCTTTGCTCCAACTGAACAAGCATGGTCTGCTACAGGAGCTGTTGATACAGTTGTACACTGCAGTCATTGAACCTGTCCTATGCACATCCATCACCGTCTGGTGAAGAACAAACTGCAGCAAACAGTAAAAAACGGAAAAAAAAAGAAATCATTGGTGCTCCCATGACTCTTCTTCATGTCTTGTACATTACAAGTACCAGGAGATAAACAGAAAAAAAATCACTAAAGAACTGTTACACCCTGGACACAACCTTTTTCACCTCCTCCCTTCTGGCAGGCAATACAGAACCCTTTAGTGCCAAGAGTGCCAGGCACTTTTTTACTCATGCAATCACCCTCATAAACCGTTGTTTATCTGCTGCATAAATCACAAACATACTTTGTACAAACTTCTGACACCCTACTTCACCTCAACAAATACTGTATTAGAAAAACAGTGAAGCATAACTGTATCCCCATATGTGACACACATTACTGTTATTTGCACACTGACTTCATGTACATTGCTGAATATCTGTTTCATATTGTGTATATCTGTGCAAACTCAGATTCAAACTTTGTTGAATCTGTATAGTTCTTGAATGTTATTTACTTCCTGTGCATTGGGTCTATAAACAAATGTACAGTACATTGTTGTTATGTATGTTTATAACTTTGGGAATCACCAACAGCTGGAATCAAATTCCTTGTGTGCTTGGCGAATAAACTTGGCGAATAAACCTGATTCTACTGTAATTCTGATCAAACATCTTATCATAACTATTAAACAACAATTTATATGATGCATGAAATAGTATGTAACTGTTTTATTGTATTTATTTACATTTTTATTTTTCCTTTAGAAAGCAGTTCTTTGATATAAACGTGGGGACTTTATCATCTTCTACTGTAAATGTAGCACAAAACGTATTTCAGGATTCATGAGTGACTTGATTTTTTTGGGTGGCACGGTGGCTTCCAGGTTTCAGGTTTGATTCTCGTCTAGCGTCTGTGTGCAAGGAGTTTGCATGTTCTTGGTGGGTTTCTTCCAAGTACTTCGAGTCTAAACACTGAGTCTAAAAATTGGTGTTACCAAATTGCCCGTAGTCTGAGCGTGTGAGTGTTCGTGTTTCAGGATGTACCTCTCCTCATGCCCTAAGTCTCCTGAGAGAGGATCCACGCCCCCGGCGACCCTGCATACAGGATTAAGTGTTATAGCAAATGACTGAGTGAAATCTTTTTAGATTTGATTTTGACAAGATCACAAAAAACTGTGATGAGAGTGGCGTTCACAGTGACTGTGGGACTTATTTTGGTGCCACTGACTAACAGGGTGACAAGATATCGCCTTTTGCAAAAATAACTAATTGGTTGGATGAGAAAACTTCACTTTGCAGGAAAAGCTAAATGCTCTGGGAAGCATAAAGTTTTGAGAATTGCACAAGGAGTTAGGAGAAGTGAAAATCTGCCTTGAGAAATAAGCCAAAGCAATTAAGAAAAGCTATAATTTGTAATTAATAAGCACACTGCATAAATAACATCTTAGCAAGTGAACATATCTTGAATATAGTTACATTCATCTTTAATATCTTAAAATAAGATTACAACAAACCACATTTAACATTATTAAACTTATTTCTAGACATGGGCTACTATTTTTTCAGGTAAAATATTTTGTTTTATTGCCAGATAATTTCGCTATTGTTAGGAATTTATTTCTTCAAAGAAGCAAAATTATCTGCTACCAGAACAAGATATTCTTACTTAAATTTTTACTTAATCTTATATTATGTCTTAAATTATCTTATATTATAGTTATATTGTCTATATTTCAGACTATTTTACTTCCTAAGATGGCATTTCTTTTCAGTGTCGATGCTTTTTTATTAATCATACAAATGCACAGGGATTTGAGTGGAATTTACAGTAAACATACTGTACAGTATATGCTCTGAGTTCTTAAATTATTCTGGAATTTGTTTGGTTTGGCATAAACTATGATGAATTAAAGATACCATCTGTTTACCTGTTACCCATGAATCTTCAGTTCATAAAAGTTTAGGATGGATGGAAAGATATTTGGATGGATATATTGATTTGAAAAGGGAAAGGAGAGAGGTATGGATAGATATATTTATGGATGTATGAAAAAATGGATGGATGGATGGGTAAATTGATTTGAAATGGGAAAGGAAAGATGGATAGATGGATAGATGGATAATGGATGTGTGAATAGATGGATAGAGGGATGGATAAATTTATTTAAAAAAGGAAAGGATAGGAGGATGGATGGATGGATGGATATATGGAAATATACATGAAAAGATAGAGGTATAAATGAATATATGTATGGATGTGTAAATGGATGGATGGATGGGACGAAAGGAATGGAGTATACAGGGATATATAGATGGATGAGTGGGTGAAGGGATATAGACACATGGATGAATGATGGCATGGGTAAATAGGTGGATGTATGGAAGGTTAGCCAGATGGATGGATGGATGGATGGATGAATGGATGCATCTATATCTAGATGACTGATTGATAGTTTGATATATGTACAGATGGATGTTTTATGGATGGATAGACATAGGGATGAGTAGATACTATATAAATGATTTAAAATAAGTAAGTTACCAGTGCATCTTCAAATAGGGCAGATACGTAAAACAAAATAAATAAATGAATAAATAAACTTGACCTTTTCCATATCACACAAAAATCTAGCAATCTAGGAGCAGTCTGAATGTGGGATGAAGACGACAGTCAACTGTCCTCACCCCCCAAACAATTTTCTTATTTATAATACTTAAAAAGCACTTACCTGTATAAGAGCTGTGCCTGTGACATTCTTTTACTGAAAATAACCTAGACCTAAGAGGAAAAAGCCCAGATCTTGATCACTCTAATGAGGCACTTATAGCTGAAACATATTTCTCTTACAATTGATAATAGCATCGTCTTGTCTTTTACCAGGAGGCTTAACAAGTTTACCCTCCAAGTTCACCTGCCTTTAATAAAGCAGCAATTTGGAGTCCCATTAGGATCCGAATACCAGTTTGTAAGTGCTTAAATACAAAGCATGTCTTTGTTGAAATTCTTTAAGGCTCCTACCAGTAATCATGAACAAAAAGAGAAAAAAAAAATCATCTCAGGATAAAAACAGGAAGTTTTCATTGTATTGTCAAATGACATATTGCTCTAAAAGACCATTGTTCATCAAGGTTCAAATTTGAAGACTAAAATACAAAAAGACACAAATTAGACCTTAAATCTGGTTCAGATTTAACAAGCTGCTGTAATAAGCTGTGGGGTAACAAGCTCACAAACTAGTGCCTTATTCATGTAATAGGTAGACAATACTTCCCAAGTTACCATCCATCCATCCATCCATCCATCTAGGAACCTTGGGACCGTGGAGGCCAGTGGTGTTGATGCTACTTAGCCTAATCTGCAGGTCTTTGGACTTTGGGAGGAAACCGGAGTACCCAGAGGAAACCCACCAAGCACGGGAAGAACATGCAAACTCCATGCACACAGACCCTGAGGCGGGAAGGAAACTTGGACCCTGGAGGTTTCAAGGCGACAGTGCTAACCAATAAGCCATCGTCCCGCCAAATTACTCTCATAAACATCTAATCCAGGGTATATTCTGGGATCATGGCCATGATCATAGCCAATCCAGGGTATATTCTGTGAACATAGCCAGGTTTCCCGTTTCAGCTCCAAGTCTACTGCAACCTTGACCATGATAAGGCAGATACTGAAAGTGAATGGGGTGTGTGTGGGGAATAATGAGCTGGCCCAACTGGCACTTTTGGGCCCTTGACCCCCCTTAAATGCTCAGATACAATAGAGTGTTAAGCTGGCAACCCATCCCTGTAAGGAACTGCCAGTGAAACGACAGATATCTCACCAGGGATATTTAACTGCAAATTTCAACGTGAGATTGATCATACAGATATCTCAAAATTGATGAATAGCAGAAAGTCTTTCTGAAGCTTGTGCTGATTTATTTAATAGACAAAAGGTAGAATAGTGATGGAAGAGATTTCTGGCAAACAAACCCTGACAATAAATACAACAGAATCTGTAGCTTGTGTAACAGGTTGGCGAGAAGGCACAGGTGAATAGGGGATTAAATATAATTTGAAAATGCAGAAAAGAATTCGATAAAAGTGGGATTGTGGTAGTTGGCAGAGGTGGGTAGTGACGAGTTGCATTTACTGCGTTACACTTGCTTAAGTAACGTTTTGAAAACTTTTTTTACTTTTACTTGAGTAGAAAGAAGAAGAAGAAACGCTACTCGATTGGACTACAGTCGACTCGTTACTTTTCTAACCGTTTATTCTACACATTAGATATTCTTTGTTTTTGCCAGAGAAATGTAGATCTACCACATGACTGTGTTTCACCAATCAGACGTAGCAACAATAGTCACGTGACTCCGGCTGGCCAATCAGACGCAATAACAATAACCACATGTAGTCAAATCTCCAGCCGTGTTAGACAGCGAAGGAAACATGCGGCGGTTAGTTTAGCTGTTTTATTTAATGTTGCAATGTTAAATAAGCTAGAGGCTAAAAAAATATCAATTTCTTACATTTGTTCTGCTGGACACAGTTTATGGTAAAGTGAGACCTCTTGTACACATGTTCTAATGGTATTTCTATCTGCTGAGCCATTTGGAGGGAAACTGAATATACAGTAAATCTTACACTGGAAATAGTTTACACTGTTCAATACATATGTTACCTACAGTAGGTATTTGTTTCAAAAGCGTTATGTTGTGTTGCTATTTTGTAAAGATATTTAGTTTTTTTTTTCATCTTTTTAATTTTATTTATTTTATTATTTTGAAATGTCAAAATTTGTACATTATTTTATCATTTTGTTCTAAAGAATAATAAATCAGATATTACGATGAAACAGTTACTCAGGACTTGAGTAGTTTTTTTTTTTTACCAAATACTTTTTTACTCTAACTTAAGTAATATTTTGGAATAGCAATCTACATAGCAATCTACTGTTTGGAAGATATTTGTGTAAAAATACATGTACAGTAAGCATGTACAGTAATGATCCTACCATCCCCAAATCCCACTGTCAATCTGATTACAATCATTCTAATGAATCTGTGAAAACATTTTATATTTACATATCTAAATAAGGTTGTTGCTTGTTTTTTTTTTTTTCCTTTTGTAATGTTTCTGCTGTTGTTATCGGTCAGAAATTTTATTCTTTGAAACTGTGAAGGATACAGTGGGTGAGCAGGAGTCAAGTAAGATGTAGAATAAATTCTCATTCCTACCCAACATTGTGATTCAGGGACGTGAATCCTTTGACATGCCCCCGATGTGGATATTAATATTAAATAAATGCACAGTACCCTAAGGTTCTCCGTCCCTGACAAGCATGTTGATGAAACCTTCCCTTAAGGCCACTTCAATAAAAAAAAAAAAATGCTCTATTAGTTATTCCACTTTCTAATAATGGCTTAATTGTGCAGCCATTTCAATCGACCAAAAGCCTAACCAGACGACGCTTTTAAAGTAATTTTGAATCTCCATAAAGTCATTATGCAGAATTTTGGCCCTTGAGATACTCAATTACAGTAACAAGCTCTGGAATACGATGTGTTCGGTTAGTAGTTTTTTAAAAAAAAATCTGTCGCTCTTATATAGTGGGATATTTTGGCATAAAGGTACTGATTACCAGAAAAACAGAAAATGTCTCTCTCTCTCTCTCTCTCTTTCTCTTTCTCAAACACACACACACACACACACACACACACACACGCACGTAAATCCTCTATGCAGAGATTACTCCAGTAGATGGCCTGCTCTCACTGCAGCTTTTGACAGTTGCATTTTTATGACAAATTATTAAAAATGGTTTATTGTACCAGCTGTGGTTTGCCAGCTGTGGAATTGAAATTCCCACTAGTGAAAAAAGCTTTTTTGCAATCATTTGAGATTTAAAAAAAAAATCACTTTATAAGTGCTTTTCTTTTATATGTTTTTTTTTCTCCATATGTATATTGAATATACAGTATATTCTTCCATATACAGTAGGGACCTTCTGTAGTCCAACTAGGAACCGTGGAGGCCAATGGTGACCATTGTATTTATTCCCATTTTTTATGATCGTGGTACAGTAGGACTGTCGGTCAACATTCACACACGCTTTCACACACTACGGGCAATTTGGGAATGCTAATTAGCCTAATCCGCATGACTTTGGACTGTGGGAGGAAACCGGAGTACCCGGTGGAATCCCGGCAAGCACGGGGAGAACATGCAAACTCTATGCGCACAGATCCCGAGGTGGGAATCGAACCTGGAGGTGCAAGGTGCCAGTGCTAACCACAATCCACCTTTTCTGGCTTTCCAATTCTCTGTGTGTGTATATGTGTGTGTTTGACATGGAAAATCAAAAAAATGTGATGAATAAAAGTTGAAATATGGATTTGAACTGTTTTATACTGTCATGTACCAGTTACACTTTAAAAACAAAAACTGATGTGGATTTTTATTTTTTTTTATTTTTGGACAATTCTGTGTTAAATCACTGATTGATTCTAACATGTTGCTTCTGTTTTAATGAGGCTTAATGAATGAAGTCTGCTTTCTATTTTTATTACAGCAGGTGTCTGCTGCTCAAAGTTCTGTTTAAAATTCTGCCAATGCCAGTCTCTCTCTCTCTATCACTCTCTCTCTCTCTCTCTCTCTCTCTCTCTCTCTCACACACACACACACACACACACACATTGCTGGCAACTTCATTTTGTAGACGTTCCCTCAGGACTGGCCAAATGCAAGTTATCTCTTCTGGCTTGTTCAAAAGAACAGCATGAACAAATTTCAAATGTAATCTTCAGTCCATTCCAAGGATTGGACTGTTCCGAACATCTCACTCCCCATCCTCTACTTTGGAATTGTATCTATTGAGAGATGGTCCGTACTAGTCCTCTATCTGTAATTCTACATTCGAAATCTCCCCATTCAAACCGCATCCTAATTTCGCTCCTATTCTGCCATCTTATCATTTGAATGAACCGTATAATACATACGTTTACCTGAATTCACTTTGAAAATGGAAGTGACCAAATCCAGAAGACTCCTGGAGACGTTTCAGATTCAGATAACTGCCAGAAAGTGGAAATAGCCTTAAAATTGGAGATCTTGGTTTTCACTGGAGTACACGTTCATGTTTTTCGAATTCTGAGGTCATACAGACCCGTGTTCTATAGGGACAATGTGTTCAACAATGAAAGTCAAAATTGGTAAGAGAGGCTGGTTAATATGACATCAACCTGTTTTTTTTTTTTTTTTTGTTGTTTTTTTAACATTTATTAAAGGTCCTATATTTTTTCTATTCCTTTAGCAAGTTAACACAGGTCTCAGAGCTCTTCCAATGTGGAAAGATAAAATACCCCTCAGATAATGCCTTTTACAGATATTAACCTCGATTAGTTTTAATTCCCTCTGAACGCGCATTTTTAGTAGTGGCTCTAAATGAGATACTGCCAAGCCCCGCCCCACTAGAGAACAACAAATTAGGGGGAGAGGTATATTTTTGTATAAGGTCACAATAGGGGGAAATTCTGATTGGCTTGTTAAAGCCTTGATGAATACAAAAATAGAAAAAGTCAAAAAAAGAAGGAAACATTTGTTTTGCATTATCTTGTATATGCGCACACACACACACACACACACACACACTGGAGACCAAAAATGACAAAAAAGTGAATTTTGCATAATACATGCCCGTTAAGGGATATGCATTTTTAAAAAGCAGTGTTGATCCATGGCTGTGTTCCTGAATAGACAAATTTATTTTATGTAAGTCGTCAAAGCCCTAAGGCCACCTTTGGCCACCTAAATGATTAGCATTTTGCACTTTGTTTGCATTATTTACTGTTGATAATATTTCACATTATTTGATATGTAGCAGCTGACCTACCTTATACTGTAGGTTGTTTTGTTTTGCTAACCACATGAAAAATAACTTGTATAAATCATCTTCATATGTTCATCAAATTCAGAGATTAGCTGCACCAATATGACCTCCATGTTTTTTTCCGAGCTGAAGCCGTAGCGTACATTTAGATCAGAACTCTGTGACAATCGACTTCTCTGACTGTTAAGTATGACGGATTGTAATATATAACTGATGTGTTCCTGGCTTCCTATTGCTACTTTGAAAGTCACTTGGAAAACAACCTCGTAGTCCTGATACACCTCCTAGTCTGCTGTGTGGAACATTATCAGTTGTCATGGGTCGTGACGTCGGTGAAATTCTCACTGTCTCCCTTTACACATGGGAAAGATGCTTCATTCAAGCAAAGCAGGAAGACCCATCATGTTGACAGTTCCAGTTGACTTAAGTACCAGTCTCAGAGGAACGCATACAGAAGGGCAAGATGAAACAACACGTTCGTTGGTCTGTCCAGTCATATCAAGAATCCAGCAACGTACAAAATTAGATTGCCCTACCTCTGTAATGCACGTACAGAGCCAATTTAGCACTAAATTTGTGCAATTATTCTGCTTAAGTAATCAATGCCTCGCTGTGCTGTAAAAAGAAGTACTAATTGAGGGCGGTTATCTTGCCACGGTACTGAGTTTGTGTGAAAGCTACAGTAGAGCGACTGTACAAATGCATGGTGAGAGCCGTGCAGATTATCATCCTTATATCTGCCTCGATTACAAATTAAATACAGTTGGCCTGGCCAATGCAAAGACGCTGATCCTTTATATACAGAGAGAGGAACCTCTCAAGCGGTCATATTATAATGAAATAATGTAAAGAAATGGAAGACACTCATGGTGTAAGCTTTATGTGTATGTCTGATGCTTGTCCAAATGGACATATTGTCCCCCAAACAAACTACCACTGATGTATCCATTTATAATCTGGACAAACATGGGGACGGTTTGACAGCAAAATACCATTAATGACATAAAAACTCATTTTGCCAAATCATTTTTCTGGCACACAAAATGTTTAATTGGAAAACATTTACATATTTTTCTTTAAATGCTTTGAACTTCCAAGTTTTAGGCAAACCGCGATTTGGCATGGCTATATTTTAGAGCAAAAGTCTATATGTCATGAAAAGCCAATTGCGTTACTTCTTTTTTGTACCAGTTCATATAAATTTATGATTAAATTTAATAAAATTCTATTTTATTTGTATAGCGCTTTTAGCAATCGTCATTGTCGCAAAGCACAATCAAAAGAAAATTATGGAAATTTGTATGACATGAGAAAATGTGTATGAATTAAAATGATCAGATTGTCCATGATGAGCAAGCACAGGGTGACAGTGGCAAGGAAAAACTCCCTGAGATGGCAATAGGAAGAAACCTTGAGAGGAACCAGGGAACCCATCCTCATTTGGGTGATAACAGATAGGTGGGATTGATCTGCAGTCATACTGTGTTAGGAAGTTCAATATAACAGTTGATGTCTTTCAATTAATATGGAGTCCAGTTTTGTTCCTGGATGCTCAGGTACTAAACTGTGGAAAAGTCCGGTCCTGAACTATTGATGGACTGCAATCACAAGTCCTCAGAGAACAGCTGTCTGCATCAGCCGAGGCCAGGACTGTCTTCATGGTAAAATGGAACCGTCCCCGGTCACCACACACACATCCCAAGCAGGCAACACGGGGCTTCTGTGCGACGACATCTTCAATCAGAAGCGCGGCAACAGAGCGAGTCATGATCAGTAAAGCCAAACTCCAAATCTGCTGCATGAAACAGCATCTGCTGTTCCCAGGGGCAATTCTGTACATCTAGGGGAGCCCTTGGTGGGTTTCCACCGGGTACTCCGGTCTCCTTCCACAGTCCAAAGACATGCAGATTAAGTTAAATGGCATTCATAATTTGCTCATACTGTGTGTGTGTGCATCCTGCGATGAATTGTCACCTTGTCTAGGGTGTTCCTCCACCGCTTGCCTGGGATAAGCGGCATGGATGATGAATAAATTAATGAATGAGTGTTGTGTCACACCTTTTAATTCCAAGGTCGTTCGTGGTTTTTATTTCTTTCTACACGGTAAAACGATGCAGAAGGCATCCAAAATATGCAATAATCTCATTTAAACAGTTGATATTGAGATGTATCTGCTACTTATGACCTGTAAAGCCTTTATAACGGCTCTAATCTGGGACTGGTGACTCTAAATGAACTTCTCCTCTGCAGCAGACGTAAGTCTTGTCCTTGCTTTCCTGGGAAGCTCTTCATGAGAGCCAGTTGCATCATGGTGCTTGATGGGTTTTACAAATGCACTTGACGATACTGTTCTTGCAAGAATTATTCCAACTGACCTTCATCTGACCATCATGTCTTAGCAGTTTAATACAATAACAGTTGAATTAGAAGGTTTTGACTGGTACAGTATTTGTGTGTGTGTGTGTGTGTGTGTGTATCTTAGTATGGATTTATTTCATTTGCTAACTAAATGTAATATTTTTCAGCACTGTTTGCATGATAGACAGGCGACAAAGACTACACTGTGAAAAAAGCAGTGACCTTACAGACAGCCAGGACATTGTAGCACCTGCAGCTAGTTAGCACCCACCCACACACACCTGTTACAAGTTTTTAAGTGTGTCTATTTAAAAAAAAATAGTGTTTTGTCATTAAATGTTCATCATCTGGTAAATATAACACTATCTTTTGATTGTCATTACCTTTTATTATCCTTTTTCATAATTTTTTTTATTTTTATGCCTAATGGGTAAATCCTTTCAAATGTTTTCAAAACTGATTCAACACCATGTTTGTTATTTAATAAACAAAGCCATGTTGGATACTGTAGTGTACATACTGGAGTGTATCTTCTGTGATAAATTTATCTCGTAGTGTACCTTCTTCGTGTAATTTACCTTCTGGGGTGGCACATTGGTGTAGTGGTTAGCACTGTCACCTTGTACCTCCAGGGTCTGGGTTCGATTCCCAGCCAGGTTTGATTCCAGGCTCTGTGTGCATGTTCTCCCAATGCTTGGTTGGTTTCCTCTGGGTACTCAGGTTGCCTCCCACAGACACATGACTCCATGACTTTTTTGACTAAAAAAAACTAAAATGCGTTGGATTAATGAAATCAATAAACTCCTACAGGGAAAACGAAATTTTATTTTTGCATGCAACAAAAACACTACTTTATTTGTAGGTTAATTTCAAATTAAATCCTCAATGTCTATTTGAGTCCTAAATTATCCACCTGCAGCAAACCAACAATTCTGTCCGCTTCAGTGTGACATCAACCTTCCAACGTTTGTACTGGAGCATGTAGTCAGCTGTCAACCTGAATAATAAGGATCGTCACATCGGCGGTTGTGACGCATATTTTGAGCGACAAAAAATGTTTAATTTTATGTTACAAGATCACCATAATCTTCAAATTTAGAATTACATAAAAAAAAACTAATGAACTAAAATAAAACTAATTTAAATGAAATACTCATTGTTTATTTTCCAACTCCACAAAGAGCCGAGGCAGATGGATGAAAAAGCCACATGTGGCTACGAAGCTGCAGGTTGCCGACCCCTGTCCCAGAGGATGAATGAGTGAGTAAGTGAGTGTGTGAGTTAAACCTTCTGTTTTACCTACAAATCAGTATTCCCCCCACCCCCCCCCCTCTTGCTCTTGTATTACTTTAACTGGATTTGCTGCATTTTCGAACTCCATGAGGCACTTTGATAATAGTCTCATGAGGCTTTTATTATAATTTATTAAAACTCAACCAACATCTTATTGATCCTAAATTGCATGCTTCCCGGACCACAAACACAACTGCAGGCTGATTTCACCATTGTAACGAATCAATGAGTGGTGGATGGTGGAATTATAGTGTTTTGCAAAATCACACAAAAATTCACACCGATATAAACAAAACAACTGTGACACAATATTTTGGCATTCATGCACCCCTGTGACAGCAAAAAATTGTACACAAAATATTTTTGGCGGTTTGCCAACCTTTTTGTTCATTAAAAAAATGCAAATATTGTTGAATATAAACTGACCTAAAGGAAAGATTTGTAATTTTAAACCCCAAATTAAAGTGGCACAACCGCCACCATTTAGTCTCATCACGCTAATCGTTGCTGTGTTCAGGAACACTTGGACGAGTTCATTGCTGTCACCCCACAGTAATAAAAGCACCAGAGGAAGTGCTGTGTGTGTGCCCACAGTCCAATACTTAATATCACAGTAATAGCATTTGACATGAATCCATAAATCCAGGCGTTAGGTAGAGAGTGACTGGTTCTTACCCTCATCAAATATTTGCACCTAAAACCTCAAAACAATGATGGATGAATCTGTCTGGCAGGAGAATTTAATGCCACAGGTGTCCAAAAATAGATAATTATCACATTTTTCACAGTGCGATCGCATCTGCAGCAGTCCAGTCGACAGCTACGTTTAAAATATCTTGACGTCCGAGGTTAATTAGTTTTCCTGGCCTTTGAAGAGCTCTGATCGACATGCACATAATTGTTTTGTTTTTTTCCCCCGTTAAGTGAGAAGTGCAATGGATTTAATCAAGGTACTAAACAGCTGCGGCAGTTAAAGGCAACCTCTCACTGCTGTTGATTTATTTTCTCTCCCGAGGGTCAGCTGTCCACTGTACCCCATCAAAGGAAGGACTAATTGTATTTTTTCAGTAATTGGTTTTTCTCACTAATAATCAATTAGAGCACTGAGCCATGAGCTGAAATTGGCTTACGCGGCTCTGTGGGTGCTGAGGGCCGTAAGTATCTGGGTTTAGCTAGCTTTGCACGATAATGGTGCATTTAGGATGTTTTTACAGTTAAGTTTTTTTTTTTTCTCTTCTGGACCTGAAAATAGGTCACTTTAAGTGACATCAACAACAGAAGGATGTGTCTAAACTTTTGCACACATTGCAAGTGAAAAGCAGAATTAATCAATGATTTGCAAAGAAGGTTTCTGTGTTATAAATGTGCATGAAAATCTCCTAGAAATTAACCTTAGATCAAGTCAAACTCAAGTATTTAAGCCTATTTACAGTGCATAAATTTCCTTTGCTTGACTGGGTTTTAATTTTTATACATTTATACATACTACAGTATGTAGTACAGATGTGCCAGCGACTTCGCGTGGACTTTAATTGCACCAACATAAATGCGTTTTAAAACAAGTGACTGCTCCATCTGTTGAATTTTAGAATGAACGAAAAAATTTTACGTTACCACGAAGTGCGCAAAATGAATGTGTGAGATTGCGTTTATTAAGTAGATTTCAATCGCACACTCACAAGCACGTATTAAAAAAATGTACAGCGCCATCTGTTGAATTTTGAGATGAACTAATGATTTTTCCAAGGTTCTTTTCTATATGATATAATTTTCCATTTAAATTTCAAAGTAGCGTATCTTCTCTTCCTGTGAGCCGATTGCAATAAAACAAAGCCTGTATGTTACCTCTCGGCCAAATACACCTGTAAAAAAAAATTCGTACAGTTTTTACGTGATGCATGCACAAACAAACAAACAAACAAAACTAAAATTTCACAAAAACCTCTTGACTTGTTCTATAACTCATCTTCATCTTACATAATTTTTTCACAAATATTTTTTTAATGTACAGACATGCCAACTTTACAGTTTTATTATGTGTATGGAGGATTTCTATTTTAATTTTATTTCATTATAACTTGTAGATCACAATTTTTCACTTTTTCATCACAGTTTTTTAATTAAAATTTTATTATTTATTTTTTTTCCCTAGCACAATTTTTATTAAAATAATTATAATACGCTTCCTATCTAAACGATCTTTCCATTTTTAAGTCAAGAACAGTCATATAAGCATTTCACTGCATATTATACTGTGTATTGTTGTGTATGTGACGAATAACAATTTTTTTATTTGAAAATATGTCTGGAAAGCAGAAAACACCACCAGCTGCCAGACCCATATAATGTGTAGATTTGATAAAATATTAAATATTGCCTGCAATACAGTATTGATTTGATATTATCATGATTTTTTTCACATTACACATTATTGACCTAGACGTTAATTTTATTTTACCCACCAATGTTAAAGCAAAAATGTATTTTTTAAAAGATGGGGTAAATAGCAAATCACCACACTTTTTTTTCCCCAAGATAAAAAACACCTGGATGGTGTCCGGAAAGCATCCTAGATTTAAACCTGTGCCAAATCAAATATCATCAATAAATGTGCAGCTTTCTCATATAAAATAAACATGAAAAGTATATTTCAAGATATATTTGGTAACATAAAACTATCATTAAATAGATTTTTTGAAACAATCCTACAAACCCTCTGACTGAGGCTCCATGTTAAACTACTACTGTACATTATATCTGCATCAGTATACATTTACTGCGGTACCTCGGCATACCAATTTCACCCGTTTCAGAGGCGAGTTCTTAAGATGAAATTTCATATTGCAAAGCACATTTTGCCATAGGAAATAATGTAAATGCAGATAATCTGTTCCAGCCAACTAAAAATATTACCAATATTACCAAATGTAATCATACATTTTGCATCAAAACATTTAGGAAAGACATGTAAATGCAGTAAATATGAAAAAAATAGACAATAAATCTCACTTAATCTTAATTTATGATTCCTCTTGCCACCGGCCGCTTAAAAACCAAACTGAAAGTGGCTCCGCTTTCTTCTTACTACCCTCCTTGATAACATTGTGACATGGTCCGATGTCTTCACTACATCTAGCACAAAATGCAAAAAACCTACAAAAATAAGTAAACTCGTTTCGCTTGGCTTTTTCCTCATGCAAACAAGTTCCAAACAAAACAAGTTACAAATTCCTTGCAAAAATTTCTCTTCTTAAGGCGAAAATTAATAAGCGTGGCCGAGTTCGAATGCCGAGTTAGCACTGTACCTTTCTTTTTTGCGTCAAAATTTGCCCGGAGCAATTAAACTACTTCAATCAGTATGATATCAACATTATTAACATTACTAACAGCCTTAATATTAACACCACATAATATTAACACATTAAAATTGATAATCAACTATTTAACGGTAAACTGGTGACAGGACCATGCCCACAGTGACCAAAGACTAGCCTATCCGGTTTGATCCCACAGAAAAGCCAATGCATCACGGATTGCTGAAAAAGTCAATGGTGGCCGCGATAAAAGGGCACCAGAACACCCAGTGCACCACAGCCCACCATGCATGGGGCCCACAGGACAAACAGTTCAAGGCCACCGACCCGCTTCCAAACTCCCCAGATCCCAATCTAATCGAGCACCAGTCAACAAAAAGATCCCCTACTAACATCCTGGTATCAGACACCACAGCACACACCCAGAGTCCCTGCAGAGCCACACCCTGGGGGGGACAGAGACTCGCTGGGGGCACAAAGGGAACCTACAACCTAGGTGGTTTTAACTGGTAATGTTCTAATGTATTGGCTGATCAGTGTAGAACAAAAGTAAAGGAATTATTTATAAAATTATAAAACAGACACTGATCTGTCTATACCAATTAAGTCAGTCAGTTCTTTTTTTGTTAACTAAATTTCGTTAAAAAATGTTTTATATGTTTTATGCCATGGAAAATTGAAGACTTACTCCATTCAGGACCTTTCTCCATTTTGATGATAATGCGGAGCTGTAGTTGCAGTGTGGAGCTTCTGACAGTTTGACAGCAAAAGAAAGAATCAAATTGGGAGGAAATCACTCTTAGCTGCACTAGCACAGATTTCGACTTCATGCTGAGAGACTGCTTGTGTAAACTGGCAGTTGTAGTCAAAATAAAACCATATTTCCACATCATTTTAAATCTATGGAAGTCGGCGTATAACGTTACTACAGACAGGTGTTTATATGCCACTGAACAGATACCAGTATTCTTTCAAGATCATTTTGTCTTGCCACTGGGATTCTGTATGTGCATTTTGCGAGATGTGTACTTTGTTGAATTTTAAACTTTGCATGGATTATTTGACATTGCTCTAATTGCACTACCTGTGGATCCTGCAGGCCATGATTTGGATTTGCTCAATTAACTGCTTGCTATTGTGTCCCATCAATGGATATGCTGTTTGTTGAAATATACAGTACTCTTATACTCTGTTCACACATTTTAAGCATTCCTCTCTGCAAAGGCATTCTCCGCTCTATCTTGTTGGGTAACACTTAAGTAGTTTATTCAAGGTTAAGGTGTTATCTTCAACACAATTAAAAAAAACATTGTGTTTTAATAGTTGTTTTTCTCCCTTGGCATGTCTCATAATTAACAGGGTTGCTAAGAAACTATCTTCTGCTCCACTCCATTCTTCATCAACGGTAAGACCTGTAGAAACTTCAAAGATTATATTGTGCATTTCATACGAGTTTATGGCCCATTGGAATTTTAAAAGCGCTATATATAAGTTAGTGCGCCCTCTTTTGATTCTATGTTTTTTTTTTTTTTTTTTTTTACAAAAAAACATCATTAAAATCATCTCATGGTAGCGGATCTTATCATTCAAACACCACCTTAGACAAACAACAGCATATAACTTTTTTTTACTGCACCATTATTTATTTAACAAAAATAAAGCCCCCCGCTACCCACCCCCCAAAAAAACATGTTGGCAATACTGAGTATCCCCCTACTGCTTCCACAGGATTTAAGATGGTAAGTTGCAGCCAGGTGCTAAAAGTAATCAGAGCTTGGTTAATTGATCATCAGCAGGTGTGCAGACCTCCATAAAAGCAGAAGGTTTTGGCAGTTTGCTGGTCTGGAGCAATCAGGTGTGTTTCGGCAAACACGATGCCAAGAGGGAAAGACATAATCAGTGGTCTTAGAGAAGCAATTATTGCTGCACATCAATCTGGAAAGGGTTATAAAGCCATTTCCGAACAATTAGGAGTGCAACGTTCTAGTAGGAAAGCGTTTAAGACAATTGCCAATCTTCCCAGGAGTGGATGTCTGTGCACATTCACCCACATGTCAGACTGTGCAGTGCTCAGAAAAATACAAATAGACCCAAGAGCTACATGTTACATGTTAAAGGCTCCCTGACAGCACAATTAGAAGAAGACTGAGCAAGTACGGTTTGGAAGGGTTGCCATGAGAAAGCCCCCTTTTTTTTTCTTTCTAAAAAGTACACGGAAGCACGACTGAAATAAAAAAAAAAAAAAAACTACATCTGAACAAATCACATGGCTACTGAAACAATGTCCTATGGACAGATGAAACCAAAGTGGAGTTGTTTGGCCTTAATGCCCAGTGCAATATTTGGCGAAAACCAAACACCAATGGGAGTGGAGAGGTGAAGCTAAAGCTTAGTCGATATTGAATCATACAACAGGACAATGAGCCGAAGCACATCAGTAAAGCTACATCGGAATGGCTGAAGAAATGAAAGGATCAAGGTTTTGTTATGGCCTCGTCAAAATCCAGACCTCAGCCCAACTGAAATGTTGTGGCAGGACCTTATCAGAACTGTGCATATCCGAATGCCCAAAATACCTCAATATTGTAAAGCAGAATGAATTTCTCCCTCAGTGATGTGAGAGACTGATGAATTCATACAGGATATGATGACTTCAAGTTATTGCTGCTAAATGTACTGTAGATCTACAAGCTATTAAATCACGGGGGTAATTAGTATTGCCCGCATCTTTCCTTTTGACATCATTTTTATTAAATAAATAATGACATAGTGAAAATGTTACATGTTGTATTTGCCTAATAGTAAGATATGTTATGAGCAAATGATGTCATTATACAAAAGCATAGAATTAAAAAAGTCAAATTCTAATAATTAACAAAATCTAATAAATTGTTTTCTACACTAAAAACATGCAAAAATATGCAATAATCTCATTTGAACTGATCAGAAGTTTAAACTGATCACTGATAACCTGATCATAACACTGCCTTCAGAGGCTTGTACAGTGAACAGTGTGCATGATGGGTGCAATTCCAGTAGTTTCAGCAATCTCCTTAGTTGTTCTCTTTGCTCAAAACAGACCAGTAAATAATACAGTAACATCTTTTCCAAGACCACTTGATATATTCTTAGACTTCCTGCACCGGTTGGGATTATTATTATTTTTTTTGCCAGCTGAAGCATATTAATCCCTGCAGTAATTATCCAGTCAAAGTCTCTTAAGTATGTGCTTATTTATTTGTATTTTTGCGCCAGGCAGTGTATTTACTATAATGTAATTAGTTTTAATTAATGGTGCTGTTAGTGAACGTTCTGTACTGGGCAATTAATACCAGGCTCATAATGAGATGGACTGAAGATACTCTTCTATTATTAGGAATTTAGGATTAAAATTAAGATTCAATTACTTGTCACATCTACTTTACAGTACAGATAAATATATATTTTTTTCACATAACCTGGTTAGGAAGCTGCACTGGGGCTTAAACCCCCGACCACCTGATCAGCCTTCACCTTTTACCAGACAAAAGTAGTTCTATGCTTTTGTCTATCTGAAGATCTTGGTCACTATGATGTGTTTGGAAACAGAGATTCCTGAGACATGTGTATCCTTGTTTAAATATTTAGCATTTACCTTCTTTTTTTTACCCAATGCCAACTAAACAGGCTCAGATCCATCCACCTGAAAAGGGGTCAAATTATCATAGTATTCCATATACTATACATCATCTCTCATCGTCTGCACCACTTTCCATTGTGTATGGGGT
The DNA here is from genome assembly GCA_028565275.1 of Leiocassis micropogon. Taxonomy (NCBI): domain Eukaryota; kingdom Metazoa; phylum Chordata; class Actinopteri; order Siluriformes; family Bagridae; genus Leiocassis; species Leiocassis micropogon. The sequence continues at coordinate 21,585,246 of JAOVVA010000004.1, read as the reverse complement.
CGCAGGGGGGCCTGGAGCCTATCCCAGGAGACTGTGGGATACCAATCCATCACAGGCCACACACACATACACGCTCATTCACACACTACAGGCAATTTGGGAACACCAGTTAGCCTAATCTTCATGTCTTTGGATGATGAGAAGAAATCAGGGGAGGAAACCCATCAAACATGGGGAGAACATGCAAACTTCACGCACATGGACCGCAAGGTGGGAATTGAACCCGGACCATGGACAGACAATACAGGGTCCAGTGCTAACCACTAAGTCACCGTGCCGCCTAGTATTCTATATACTGTACTAATGGAAGATCATACATATAACATAACATATACAGTATACAGTAGGTCATCGGTATGAGAATAATGTTCGCTAATATATATATTTTTATTATTAAATGTAAATCCAGCCAGCCGCCTGGTATATGTTCCATTACTGCTGTATTGAGACTATATTATTAAAATTCACTGAGTCTAGCTATACTGAGAGTTCCATCCCTGAGGAAAAGCAAAATAAAAAATAATGAAGGAGTTTATTCACATCTACCAACTTCTGGATTCATCTTTTTTTTTTTTTTTTTTACCCTTTTGCATTCAGCGCCATATCTTTGTGTCTATCACATTGAGTGGAACTGATGATCCATTACCACCTTTTCTTCTCCCTCTACTTGTGTTCTCAATCCACCTCAATCCATGTAGGGTTCAGGAGTGGATTTATCTCATGTCTCTGATTAAAATTGACTAAAGCCCAGCTCTGTATATGCAAACATTTTCACTTCGAACCTTTATCGAGGACTTAATTAAATTCCCGAGCACTCCATAATTTGATCTTTAGACTCCATTTGCTCTCGCCATTTCCTTTTTATGTGTGCTTACAGAGGATACCGGAATAGGCTTCAGCCCAGAGTATTTGCATGCAGCCTGTGTGCTATTAGACTCTAGTTAGATATTCAGCTGAGCTTTATTCCTCACTCCTGCCAGAGTGTTCTCAAAAACAACAAAAAAAATGTCCCTTACTATATGCAGGCTGCTACGAGCCTGTAATAATGATAAAGTGTTAAGGGGGAAACACACACACACACACATAGAGAATGCTTTATAAAAAAATTAACATGTTTGTTCTTGATTGCTTTCAGAGACAGCAAATGAATAAACACGTCTACGTAACAAGTCTTGTTCAACAGACGGCGTGATCGTTAAGTGTACCCGAGCGTGATGATGCGGGATTTGGATGGCAAGGCTCTCTCGAGCCCTCTGCTCCGAACATAAAGTAATTGAATTCAAGTTCAGCCTCTAATGCAATCTTGTGACTCCTTTTGCTCTTGCTGTTTTCTCTTTTATCTAACCTTAGAGCCCGTAACAGGGCAAAAACACCTTCAACATGGTGCTCCTGTATACATTTACACTCCGGTTGTCTGTTTCCCTGCTTGGTCTGCTCGGGTGCTGTAAAAGCAGTGAACTCTCCGTCATAACAAGAACCTTGCCTTGTTCGACAGACAGAAGGCATGACTTCAAAGTGCACCCGAATGTCATGACAGGCTCCCAGATCAAATCCGAGCCGTACCTCCTGAGTAATTTGGCATTGTCTGTAGGCTGAATGTTCGAGCAGATGGCCAAGCAGAGGCTGTTTCATTACCACCACATCCTCGAGGCTTTCAATCAATGCTCTCTCTCTCTCTCTCTTTTTTTCTGTCACTGTTTCTGTCTTTCATCACCGGGGTAGTGTAATACCAGTCCACTCACTCAGTTTTTACTCCCTGATTGCATGCTGTGAGCCAGGAAATCATCATATCATGCCATCGTGGTGTTACAGTCAGTGTGCTGCTTCTACTAATTAAGCTACAGAAACCAGAAGCAGGGCTAAATATTGTTTTTTTTTTTTTCTTATTATTTAGTTCAAGAATGTTTATACAAACAGTGTATTCGCTATTTTAAATCTTTTTTTCTTTTTTAATTGAAAACAATGGTATTCATTAAAAAACTTAATTACTGACAACAACTTGAATGCATTGTTGCTGTGCTGTTACTGGAGCTGGCATGGATGCCACATGTTTGTGTAAAACCTTATGATCCATTAAGATCAAATCCATTAGAGTCTCACCGGAACACCTGCTTGCTTGAATAAAAGAAATTAGGCACGAGGTAAACCTGAGCTTTTGTACAAAGCAGGTAACATTCCATACCCATTACACAACAGTGGGTATATCTAACTGCTCTCTCACATATTGAGCTACACGTGGCACTCCTGAGTTCCCAGGGATCCTAACCCCTTCTGAGGCAGTGGTGGCTCTAATAGGTAACAACTAATATGGCAGTGGGTTATTGATAGGAAGGGCTGCCACTGTTGGGCCCTTGAGCAAATCCCTTAGCCCTCTCTGTTCCAGGGACGCTGTATCCCTGCACTCTGACCCCAGCTTCTTAACTGGGATATGTAAAAATAAAAAAAATAAAAAATAAATAAATAAATGTGTGGTGTACTGTATGTGGTGAGTAAGGATGGTTAAGCCTTCATTATTTAAAGTGGAATATATAATGCTTTGGGCTTAGTGGTTAGCACTGCTGCCTTACACCTCCAGGTCCTGAGTTTGATTCCAATGTTGGGTCGTGCATGGAGTCTGCATGTTCTTCCTATGCTTAGTGCACTTCCACCAGGTTTCCCCGGTTTCCTCCAACAGTCCAAAAACATGCAGATTAGGCTATTTGCATCATACAGATTAGTCTGTCCAAATTGCCAATAATGTGTGAATGTGAGTGTTGACCGGAGGTCCTAGCACGGTCGTACAAATGGGAATTATTATTTTTTTTTGTATAGCGCTTTTAACAATTGGCATTGTCCCAAAGGAGCTTTACACAATTAAAATAATTATTTAAGTTCGTATTGAATTTGAATGTGCATGAATCAAAATGGTCAGATTGTCCCTGGTGAGCAAGCCGACGGCGACAGTGGCAAGGAAAAACTCCCTGAGATGGCAATAGGAAGAAACCTTGAGAG
>JAOVVA010000004.1:21555669-21576384 GCA_028565275.1 Leiocassis micropogon | reverse complement strand
TTGAGGTATACCTATGATGAAAATTACAGGCCTCTCTCATCTTTTTAAATGGGAGAACTTGCACAATTGGTGGCTGAATAAATACTTTCATACTCACTAAATACTAAATACTCACTGTTTTTTCCTTAAGGTAATAATACTGGCACTGACACTGTTAACAAAAGTGGTTCTTTGCCCTGATTAAGAGTTGAGATCAAATCACATGACGTCATTTCCTCTGAATAACTATAGAAAAATAGTAAAAACTAAAAAACTGCATGAAAGAGCAAAGGACATTTTACGATACCTAGTGAATATCTTACTACTGTATATACTGTTAATATAGGTAAGTTGTTTTCAAATATTATGTGCACTTTCCTATAACACTTAGCCATAATCTTCATTATATTTTTACATAAAACCAAGCATAATAAAATTTTAACTGTCTCACCTCAAACAATAATAATTTAAATAAAAAATTATTCATATTCTTTTATGATTATTGATACTAAAATTAATGTATGTTTCTGGAAGCACATTCTGGAGTTGTAAAAACCGTTGCTTAAATGAAAGCATTCCATGCAAAATTAAGGATTTTTTTCTCCACAAAAAAAATATGGAGTGTCCGTAATCATGTCAGATTCATGTTGCGATATCTTAATACATAATGCACTTTGATACACATAATATATTATTTTAGGTTTAGGTCTTTTGATGTGAAATCTAAATTGGTTTCATCTCAATGACAATTAAGATCATTAAAAGATTTGAATTTAAATAAGTTACGGACACTACATACAGTAAAAGGGCTTGAAATTGTCTTTAGCAAATGTGTTTTTTTTTATCTGATAAAAATATAAATGTGTATGCATATTTACAAAAAAAATGAAGCATAAATCAGGAGATAAGAAACATTAAGTGTTATGAAAAATAGTGTTATATGATCTTATCAGAAAATTCTCTTTTCACCTACTGCAGGTGAGACACTTTTTAGCACCAATACCATGTTTTGCCATCAGTTGTAAAATATTTTTCCCTTTTACAGTATATTAGCAAGATACAATTTATTTGTTCTATTTTATATTTAATATGTGCCACGTGAGTCGAGTAAAACAAAATGATCTAATGTTACGGAACAAACGTAAAATAAAAGAGCATAAACATGTTTGAGTGTGCGCTTTGTTGATAAGGTTCACACTACAGGCATGAAACATTCTCAGCGCCTCTTTAAATGTTATCAGCTTCAAAGGGCCCAATGCTCAGTGAATACAGAACAAAACCAGCTTTACCCCATTATAAAAGGCAGAGAACTTTAAAGAGCCTTTAATAAATCCGTGTGCACGTAATTTTGTGGGTGTTATGAAGCGTACGTGCGTCTTTGCAAACGTAACCCTTTTAATATCCAAGTCAGTACCGGAGAGTGAATGAACCGAATGTGCGCAGGGATATGAAAAGGTTTGAATTTTTAACACAGGGATGTTTTGTCTGCCTTTATTAGTTTATAAGTTTGCAGTATTTTGACATAGTGCACTAATAAAAGTCACACGCCTGAGCAATTGCGTTGACCTTCAAAGAGCGTAAGATGCTTAACGTCAGAGAAAGGTATGCTTTCCCAGAATAAACGTACACTCGCTCCCGATGTTTCTCACCTCCGATTAGTGCTGAGTCACTCTGCGCGACCTTTGTCAGAGGCGCTTTATCTCGGTCTGATTTGGATGACTCATCTACTGAAAGAGAGAAACAGGATGGAAAACAGGGAGGAAGAGGATGCTTAGAGACAAACGAACCATAATGACCCAGCAGCAGAATTCAATCTAACACACCACACAGGCATGTGATGTGGGATCAGATGTGCACTAACCTGGTACATTATGGGTAAAGGGACATACCTGAGCCTGGGTGTGTGGTAATGTGTGGGTCTGTGCTTGATTGAGCCCCACAGTCGGACTCCTCCAGCCGGCCGTGTATGCTGACCACCGAGCTCCCTCTGTTCTGTAGCGCTGCTTTTAAAGGGGCAGCTTGATTAAACTGAACAGAGGACAGACAGCCGATGAATCCTCTCGATCCTGCTTGCACCACTTCATCGTCAGTAATGTCACCCCCTACAACCAAAGGATAGAAAACAAAGAACAACAGTAAACACTTATTATTATGCTTAAGAGAAGGAAATATATTGAGTGGACGCTCTGTGTCAGGGTTCTTCAGCTCCAGTCCTGGAGGGTCCGATTCTTCTGATCATACACAGTTGATTCATCTACTGTAATCTGTTTAATTACCAGGTTCAGTGGGTGTGTTTACAGTGCTGTGAGAAATATGTCTTTTTTTCATATTCGTCAACGCTATCAAACAAATTTTAATATTACACAGAGGACCATCTGATCCGCACAAAACATGGCACAGGTTTTACACCGGATGCCCTTTCTGACGCAACCCTCTAATTTTATTCTGGCTTGGGACCGGCGCTGCATCCAGTGGCTGGGGTTTGGGCATTGGGTGGGAGTCGAACCCAGGCCTTCCGCATGAGTCACCAATGAGTCAACTATACCACTTGACAATGTAGTCAACCTACAGTATCACTGAGTCACCAATGCCCTACAGTAAATCCAAATTGCAGTTGATTATTTCATTTATTAAGCAAAAAAAACTGTCTTGGCCCCATGTGAAAAAAAATTTGACCACCAATTGAGTGGCACCTCAGATTCACCTTCAAGGTTTTAAAGTGGCCTAATCAAAGTTTGGACTTCAATCCAGTTGAGATGCTGTGGCATGACCTTAAAAAGGTAGTTTGTGCTCGAAAACCCTCCAAAGCGGCTGAATTAAAACAATTCTGGGGAGAAGAGTGGGCCAAAATTCCTCTACAGCTATGTGAATTGTCAGTTATCGCAAACGCTTGATTGCAGTTGTTGCCGCCAAGGGTGGCACAACCAGTTATTAGGTTTTGGGGGCAATGACTGTTTCACATAGGGCCAGGACTTTTTTTTTTCTTTTAATAAACGAAACCATCATTTAAAAAATGCAAATTTTGGATTTACTTGGGTCATCTTTGTGTGATATTAAAATTTGTTTGATCTGGATCGTTTATGTGTGACACATATGGAGGTGTTAGTGCACAACAAAATGTGCTGGACGCTGGCCATCCAGGACCTTCCTGAAGAACTTTTTTGTCTCTTATTTTTGGCAAGTTTTTGTCTTTCAATGTCAGTCCAGTCCCTGTACCTGTGCAGTTTCAGAGAATTTTTTTTGCTTCTTAAGCCACTTAGTGAACTATGAATCATTAACGCATTAAAAAAAAAAATCTAACTTAAGGCATGAACCAGTGAGAAACAGGTGAAGATGATGACAGATGATTAAGCCGGTGATTAGTGATGCTGAATGCTAATTGGTTGGAACAGACCAGAGGGGAAATGAGGTCGCTGCTGAGGTTGTTACAAAAACAAGCAATTTTGAAAGGGTATCTTTATGCAGGTGGAATTTAACCCATCCTTATCCGAACTATATTGAGCGAAAATGCTCAAATAAATAGCCTAAATATTATTGTACGCATATAAATCATGAGCATAATAAAACATTTACTTATATTAACCACATCTGTAGGAGACTTAAATGCTTTTGTTACACTTCAGAACCACTTCTTGGAGTCGTATTAATATCAAAGCCTGATCTTTGTGTGATTTGTGGAAGTGCATATTTTATTGTTACGAGTTTAAATTTAATAGTGGCACTTGATTGACCTTGGTGAGGATGTCAGTGTAAAAAGATTTAACAAATTAATATCATCTTAATGGACAACGTTAATTTAAAATATCATTGGAAACTAAACATTTCTCAAAGGTTGGTTGAAGCTCAATGCAGGAATACTGTGGCTCTTCTACAGTATATATTATATAGAGCTGTAAAGTGGGAAGTTACGAGATTAAATCGATAAACACAAATTCTATATAAACTGTGCTAAAAAAAGTGATTAACTTGTTAAACTACTTTATTGACTGCGCTATAATCAGACGTTATATGCTGTACATACTGCATTATTACATTAGTATTTCATTTCATAACATTCAATTAGCTCTTGTCTTAACGAATATGGGCCTTCTTTGTCTCACCAGTTTTGCTGCAACCGCCCTGCTACTCTGACTAATTCTTGCATGAATTAATCAGGTGGAAAAGAGGCTTTGTGTGTAGCTAACAATGCAATAGCTGAGCAAGTAGATTGAGATGATGGAAAGGACATCTAGTTCACATCAAACATTATTTTAAAACAGTGAATTAGAGATTCATTTAAACTTAAATATACTACTGTATGAAATAATTTTTCCCATCCATCCATCCATCTAAGAACCTCTGTAGTCTGACTAGGGACTGTGGAGGCTAATGGTGACCACTGTATTTATTCCCATTTTGCATGAACGTGGTTAGACCTCCGGTCAATATTCACATGCATATTCACACAGTACAGGCAATTTGGGAACGGCAATTAACCTAATCTGCATGTCTTTGGATTGTGGGAGTCGAACCCAGGACCTGGGGGTGCAAGGCTCCACAGTGCTAACCACTAAGCCACCGTGCAGCCATAAAAGAATTTTTATAATTTTATGAATTTTAGAATACAATGTACAATTTTGTGCAAAAATCTCAGAGCCAGACAAACATGCCATTGTTCATGAAAGAGGTATAAATTAAGTCTCAGAAAATAATCAAACTTTGGGTTAAGAAGTTCAAGTGAACATTCAAAATTCAAGAAAACAACAAAAGAACTGGTCAAGGAGTTGAAAGAGTCCAACACCGCAATGGCCTCAGAGGCTGTCAGTCAAGGAGGAAGCCTTTTCTCTAAGTGCGGCATTACAATCCAGACGTTTACAGGTGTTAATGATTGAGGTTTGTAATGAAGAGGGTATTAAAGTTTGCTGGTGAAATAAATTTCTAACATCTATATAAATAAAATAAAAGTTTTGTCTGTACATTTGTCAGAACTAACTCTTTTAATGATATCTTTTAATTTCATACATTGAAGGACCCAAAAAAATTCTGTCTAGATGTCTGCATATCTGTATGTCTGTCCAGCCGTTTTAGTTACAGTATCACGCAAAACTGGCTTGAAAGAATTTAATGAAACTTTGCCAGTCCTTTGGTACAGTAGGTATTTGCCTAAAATTAAATTTGCGCCATAAATTAAACCGAAATGTTAAGTAGAAGGGATGTTATGATCAGTTTTTTGCCAGATTACCTCACGGCAGCAATCGCTTTTTGGACAAATACAGCGCTTTTGTACTTGAGGTGCGCGGGGCTATACACATACTTCAACAGAGCCAAAGAACAACAAAACGACCCCCCAAATCCTCAAGAAACACAAACAAATGCGCGACACAGCATGGATTACTCCAAATAAGGAGTGATAATACAGTAGCTTTAGGAAAATGCTTAAGAAACTGAATCTGCAAAAATGAATTGACAGACCAATGTATGTTTATTCTTCTTGCGGGAAGTTTAAACCAGTTTGCCTCATATGTTCCGAAACCGTGGTGCTAATTAAAGAAGTAATGTAATGAAAGAAGTCCAACTTAGCGTAAACAAGTTATAATACATTTCTTTGTATTAATAAGTTAGACAGAGAGTTTTGCCGTACAGAAAGACAAACAGACATGTGCTGTATGTGGGCTTCGATCTAAAACAACAATATCACTGATTACATTAAAGCTAATCAGATTATTATTTTTTATCTTTAGCATTTTAACACTTTTTAAAAACTCCATCAGGATACTTACGCTACAGGGTACTTACGCTAGTAGCGGATACTTTTGAAATAACCTCTTATAGAAAGAAATTTAAAACTTTAATGAATTTAACACACTTAAATGTATGGTGACACGGAATATGTGGTGTGTACGGTATATACAGTACTGGGTGTATTAGATTTTGGCCTTAGAAATGCTTGTAAATTTTTAAAACCATCCATTTTTGCAGGGTAATTTGGCTGGGAATCTACACCAACAAAGAACCTCTCTATTAAGGAAGGAAAAAAAGGATAAAAAAGATTATCATTATATTTTTCATCAATATGGATAATAAGTTCATTAGTCTCCTCTTTTCAAGTCAAGGCTACAGAAGAATCCCAAAAATCGATATATCTATTCACATCTTTATTCTTTTCCTCTACATTGTTTCACCATTACTGAACAAAGACGGACATGCTAGAGATTTTTTGCATTTAGGTGTGCTCTTTAATGCGAATTTATCTCAAACATCCTCCTGCCTCTGCCAAAGAATTAGGGTCATGCCGTGTCCTGTCCCGCTTATTAGTTACCCGATTAATAAAAAAAAAAAAAAGGTTTCCTAGGCAACGTCGTGCAAATCCATTTACCCTTCACTCAAACCATCTGTCGTGGTGCTGACAACTCAGAATGCACTCTCTCGCTCCCTGACTCTCTGCCCTGCCAAACACCTCATTCTAACCTGCCTCTGAAAAAAAAAATAATAAATTACACCACCACTCAAATGCCTCTTTACAGCCAGGATGGAAACAGAGAGAGAGAGAGAGAGAGAGAGAGAGAGAAGGGTAAAACCAAATAGGTGCAGGTCTGCAATATAAAGAACAGCAACAGGGAAAAAACGAAATGTTTCTCAAATGAGAAACTGGAACTCACCTCGGATCCTCCCCAGAGTTAAACTCCTCACTGGAGCAAGGACAGAGCCAGGAGACAGACTATACTGCTGCATCACCGTGTTATCGATCTAGAGGCACACAGAAAGATCAAAAACACATCATTTATCCAACTTACAGAAAAACGAAGATTTATTTGACAAGGCTGTTCTGAAAATCTTATAGAAAATAGTTATAGTACCATAAAGCGTGTCTCAAGGTTGCCTTAATGGAATAGTTCGGATTTTTTTCCCTCCCCAGACCGATTTCTGTCTATTGTACCAGTAATTTATAGCCATGGATCAGTGGGTGTGCTTATTTACAGTATGTTTCTTTCCTCATACGTATTTATATTTGGTTTTTACAGTGTGTATGATATGACTGTTGGACCATTTTTGGATCGTCGTGTATTTGAACATCTGAATGGTGGATCGATGATAGTGAGGCGCAATAAGTGCAGCAAGAAGAATAAGACCAGCAGTAATGGAAGAACCATGGCGTCGGGTATTTCCTCCAGGCAGTGATATAAAGTAGTACATAAATCACATAAATCATTCGTTTCATAGCTGTAACACTATCAAAAAGAGGTAAATGGGGAGAAAAAACAACAACAACAACAAAAAAACATCTACGGTTCATCTGCTTCTGGATGCCCATTTAAAAGAGCAGAAATTGTAGAGAGGTACAGTACAACCTGTTTGTGAAGCGCCAGGGACTGATGTTGGAGAGACTGCAAGACAGAAATTGGAATAGCAGCCTCGCCATAACAAGACTGTGTTTATTGTGCTGTGTATTGTTTTAAACTGCAATATCGAATTGTGTTATGTTTTTACATTATTAAGTAAATAATTTAGAGTTTTTATATATAATGTACTGTATACTGTATCCAAAATATGTCTTGTGAAATCTTTCTTTTGTAGTACACTGGTAATATAAATTTCAGGTCTACTTAAAGTATAGGTAAAGAGATATTTCAATTATAATATATAAACAGTATATATAAACAGTGGGTTTCATCCAGGTATTTTGGTTTTCTCCCACAGTCCAAAGATTTGAAGATTAGGCTAATTGGTGCTCCCATATTGCCTGTAGTGTGTGATTGAGCATGTGAGCGTGTGTGTACTGTATTTGTGCCTTGTGATAATTTGGCACCCCGTCCAGGGTGTACCCCACCTCATGCCCTAAGTTTCCTGGGAAAGGGTTAAGGGCCCCGAGGCCCTGTAAATACTATGTGAGTGAGTGATATTAGTATTAGTATAATACATACAATATACTTGAAAAATACACTTTTTTTTGGTAAGGGTACACAATACAGTGGAACCTTGGATTACAAGCATAATTCGTTAAGGAAGCAAGATCATATTTCAAAACACTTGTAAACCAAAGCAAATTTCCCCATAAGAAATAATGGAAACCCAAATTATTCGTTCCACAACCCAAAAAAATAAATACATAAAAATAATGAATACAAAATATAAAGTAAAAATAAAACAAATTAACCTGTACTTTACATTTAAAAAAAGGAAAAATAAATCCCAACAGATAAGTGTTTCCGTTAATGCGCGCAGACGCTGTGTATGTGTGTTTGTGTATGTCTGTGTGTGTGTGTGTGTGTGTGTTTGTGTATGTGTGTAAAGCTAAAGTAAGAGGAGAGGATGATTCAGCCCCTCCCCTCTTTGTGTGTGTATGTGTGTGTGTGTGTGTGTGTGTGAAAGAGGAGGGGGGGGGGGGGGTGAAGGTGAGAGGAGGAGGGTGTGTGTAAAGGAGCACGGTGTAACACATAACGGCATGCTGACCCAGGGAGAGAAAAAAAAGGAATCTTTAACCTCTTTAAGAGACGAGCACTAAGACCCAGCAGAGAAGACGATTATCTACAATTCCGTAGCACAAGAGAGAGAAAAACCGTTGGCTCAGTTGTGATCACGTGACGCTCGGCGTCAAAACAAGAAGCGTATGCGTGATACATGATACTCGGTACTCGTAAACCAAGACTTGCTCGTTTTTCAAGTCAAAATTTCTTTAAAATATTTGCTCGTCTTGCGGAACACTCACAAACCGCGTTACTCGCAATCCGAGGTTTCACTGTATTAGATGATATATTAGATTATTAGATTGGTTTGAATGTTACTGATGATCAGTGTATATGTGACAGGGTTTTTCACTGACAAAATACATAATGCAGCTTAATAATAGATGTTTAACTAAAATATTTTATGATTTCATGATCAACTATTATATAAGAGGGACAAGTTTATATTTCTATATATACATTTTTTATTTATAGTTATATCTAATACCGATATAAGGAATTTTAGGCACGACATACAGCAACTAGCAACTAAAATTCTTTACACTGGTATTAGATATAACTCTAAATTCCGTCCCTCTTACACAATAGTTTGATAAACTTTAAAGTTAAACTTTGAAAAACTAGTACTTATTGTATCTATGACCTCATTTTCATGTTAAAACATTAGATGTTCCTTTTATATATCTCAAATTTCAGTAGTGTGCTTGACTTATAGTAGATTGTGGTCTATTTACCTTTACTTTAAGATTCTGGCCTAAAATTAAATTTCTCTGACCTTCACTGGACAGTGCTTGCTTATATCCAGCCATCTCAGATCCTAAGCCTGACCGGATCTGAAAACGGATACAAACTTAGAAAAGTGAACAAATATCTTTGTCTGCACTTTCTATTTCAGCTGAGACACATACTGTATACTGGAGAAAAGATAAGCAGACCGCTACTTCAAGGCCCAACAAAGCACAATGGACACTTTTGTTTATGTTTGACATAATAAGTCAGTGGCCTGTGTTAGTGATGTGCCTTAAGACTCTTTAAAATTGTTTGGCAAAAATGATCTACATGGGCATCTGAGAACAAGCTGCATTTACGAACATTAGAGTCAATATTATCGAAATATTCTCATTTTGCAACATCTCTGGGGGAAAAGTTAAAAGCTTTACTCATCTCAGGCACATGATATTCAGCTAGGCTCATGTGCAGATTCTGGTACATTTAGGAGCAACGTGTAACTGTACAGTAGTTTTGTCATTGGTTATTTAATATAGAATTGGCATTGTTCTCTCAAACTGTCATTACAATCTGTTCACAGTTCCTAAAGTAAGCAATAAAAAGAGCTATTTAGGTTTCAGGTACAGTAGTGTAGTGTGAACTGGTATGTAAGGCCAATCTGGAAGGTCCCCTCAGACAACCAAGGTCAAATTGACATATAATGCTCTAAGGGGCATTACAGACTGGCCTATAGTCATTGTATACCAATAAATTGTTATACAATGACTGTAGGCCGAGCCCTTCAGGCCATCATAGGTCAAGCCACCACTGGGACCACTTAAAAAAAAAAGTCCAATAGCACTGATGTGAAATTACAGATGAATGTCTAGGTCATTTTAAAAGTTTGTCTCCACCTTACTTTCTGGAATACAATTATAAAACATATACCTTAGGATGCATAGTCATAGCATTGCACCACTTTTATGCATGTATATGTCCTTATGGCTGACCCTTTCCAGTAGCAAAGACATCAAGAGGAAAATAGATGCCACTCCATACAGTATATAGTAGACTTTCTCTCTTTTTTGAAAACAGATCCAAACCTGGTATTCCTGGGACATGGACTACACAAGACAAGAAGTGGTGTCCACCTAATATTTGCAATTTGCATTACAGGCAATCAAGCTTGGGAGAGCATGTCCTGTCCTTGAGGGTGATGTGTGCTACAACTGTCTTGTCTTGACAGCGTACTTGAACATGGCCCTCTTATGAGTTTTTGGCAGGGGAAAAGGAGAAAAAAAAAACATATGCAATATTTATATCCAATTGGCTGGTTGCCAATTGTTGAAACTGGGCTTATATTACCTGAGGCCACACATCAGACACTTTTTCTTGGGATCCGATGTGGTGGAGTTTGTTGGGTATAGTGGAGGACAACTTAACCCAAGCCTTGGGTTTTGGCGGCTTTTTATGCTTTTTTTAATTCTTTTTTTATTCTCTCTCTCAATCCTGAGTTACCAGTTATCCTGACCCCAACTACTCTCCAGACTTCCCTTATCCATCCTGGTGCTGCAGGAGCTTTCAGTCACATGGAAATCCCTCACTGCCGCTGAGAATGGCCACATGATTGCAGTTGCTCTGAAAGTTTTATGACTGAAATTGGGTTTTCTTTTGAGTCTGGTTTCTCTTCCTTATGTCATCTCAGGAAGTTTTTCTTTGCCACTCTCATTGCTCATTAGGGACAAACTGATAAAGTTATGAATGCACAAATCTATGCACGTCTTCAATTTTTATATTCATATACAGTATTCATATTCATGTGAACCTGCTTTGTGAGAATGCCTATTGTAAAAAGTGCTATATAAGTAAAAGAGAACTGAACTGAATTGAGGCTTGTAGGGACTGGAGCCTGTCAGAGCCCCGAGGCACCCAGCAGATGGAGTAAATTGTGCTTTTGATGCCTCCCTTGATAGGGCAGAGTTAAAACGCCTCATTCGCTTTCCTGTCATTGCATCTTTGCTGCGTAAGGGTTATTATTGGGCTGAATAGAGCCTTGCTTAAAAGGTGCACCTGCAATTGGATTTTACATATTGTTGGGTAGACTAGAGAGAAAATGCCAAAAGACTGCCTGCTAGCCTGGACAACCTGGACACTGTAAAGGACAAGGTCATTATCACTGACCAGTGGAGCTTGGACAGTTCTATCGTCTGATCTCTCGAAACGGCAACCACCTACAGTAGATGGGGGCCGTGTTGAAAAAAATGCATAGCTGAGCATATTTGAGCCTTGGTTGTGCATCTATAGCTGCTGTGTCATCACTGTTTACCCCATCAAAGTCACGCAGAGCAGGATTAAATCTCTAAGAAGCAGCTAATATGAGCTTGTGGCAAATAAGCTTATTGGAAAGTACAGCAAAAACGAATGGGACTCGGCAGCTGTGATAAGGGACCAAGCAGCGATCAGGACGTCTTGGTCTCTGATACCTCAGGTTTTTTAACCAGCGGCATGCCAGAATTAAAGCTGGTAGTCGTGGCAGAGCGGCAAACAGCCTCGCCAGTGCCCCAAAGCACTGACTGGTTTTTATATGCCTACCTTCAAAACCGTTCTCACATATGGACACTTGCTGATGTCTGTCGTGGTGTAATTACACAAAAAATTGTCACATTCATTAAAAAAAAAAAATTAAACTTGTATGTTTTTTCAGCATTTGGAAAAACATCAATAAATAATCATAACCTTTAAAAATGTTAATGTTTTTTAATCAACCACCATAGCAGCACAGGTTAACAAACATTTGAAGTTAAGTGCCCTTGTCGCCCACATAGGAATTATCCACTGATCACATGACCTAAATAATGTCACTACCAATAATGAAGAATATGAGGAACAAAAACATACTTAGTCTATGTACAGACATGGCAATGGAACAGTAAAGACAGCAATGCATACAATCACAGAGGCACAGATGCTTAATTAAATACAAGCTTTTCTTAAGTATAAGCTGTATAACTAAATAAATAGTCTGAATTATTGCTCTTAACACTGCACATGACAACTTGCAGTGCAGTTGTTACATATCAGCTTTAATACATTACTTGTTCTATTAAAATAAGAGCTCTGCACGTACAATTATACTGCAATTTTGCTAATACAACATAAATGTACATATACATTTATTAAAAATGCATAAAAAAAAGTCATAGATAACTACTCCGCAAAGCATCAGTAACTGCAGTCTAGCAGTGAAAGAGTTTTGATCCTAGTTACCCTGTGGAGGAGTTACCTGGACATGAAGTTGATTTCCATCACGATTCATTCTGACCCAGTGGAACTGTCCATCAGCCAGACTG
The DNA here is from genome assembly GCA_028565275.1 of Leiocassis micropogon. Lineage (NCBI taxonomy): Eukaryota > Metazoa > Chordata > Actinopteri > Siluriformes > Bagridae > Leiocassis > Leiocassis micropogon. The sequence continues at coordinate 21,563,903 of JAOVVA010000004.1, read as the reverse complement.
GCAGATTTAAGACTGAATGTGTCTGGACCTGTCTCCTGGTTCAGCCTGTACCAGATCTGCAAACTGCCTGGGAAACCATAAACAAGCTTTTAGAGTTGTACTCTGATGCCCCGTGTGTTCCGTTTGCTTCATTTAGACCGTTCACAAATCTGCACTTGACACTTTTCTGGCATGATTTGCATTTGTGAGGAAGCATGTCTGATGATATGTCTGTCAGAGTAATTCACGATCAGTTAGCATGCAGACAAGATGGTCTCACTCTTCAATCATACCCACACTTCTTGGAAAAAATGTTTTAATAGAAATTTCTCATTATTTCTTACTGTAGTTTTAATAACGTTCTAAAATGTTCTATAGAATTTTAATAAGACTCTATAGAACTTGCCGAAAAATGCATGTCCTATAGAATCTTTGTCAGTTCAACTCAACTCCAGAAACCTGCAATAGGAACATTTGCTGTAACATTCATGTTCTACAGAATTCCGAATGAGATCTGTAGAATTTCTAAGAGGTCATGCATGCTTTATTAAACTTTTAATTAGTTTATCAACTGATCCATTTTAAATGAAATCCTAATAGTTGTACAGAAATGTTTAGTTTTTTTTCTGTCTGAACTATTCTAAAGTATCCACAATTTCCACAAGGGATTGCTCTTCTTGTTCTTGTTGGCCATGATTTAAAAATCATTGCTTAGATTTAGATAGAGTACAGATTCTCTCAAAACCCCATATACTGTGCAGAATATCATTGCAGGTCCTGGCGAGGAGGCGTTCATGATCTGTCTACAGATGTGTCCTTCCAAAAAAGTGGCATGATAGGATGTGTTTTTGAGTTTTTTTATTTTTTTTATTGATAGTTTTCAGGTATTATCCCGGCAGAAACTTTTAGTTGTCAAAACGTTGCAGTGACATTAATTAATTTGGCAACTGTATGGCCGCTGGACAACGGTAGTATTAGGGTGTTTTGGAAAGTTGGAATTACTTTGATGATGTTGACTACATGATGAGAGAATTACGTTGCGTGTTGCAATGTGGAAAGAGGCCAATTGGTAAAAAAAAAACAACTATATTTATAATACAAATTTATTAAAACAAATTGTACATGTACTTTATTATATAGGAAAAAGAAAGCCAATCTTTAAACATCTGGCGTCAACCAATTTGCTTAAAGGGCCGGGGATGGAATGCACAGTCTTCTGAGGGAAGTTGTTTGAGATTTTCCTGAGAATCTCCTGAATCCGTGCTTTCCAGTGTGTGAGGCTTTGGCCTCTACACCTCCTCCTTTGCGTAGCCCCACAGGAAAAAAAAAATCACTTGGAGTTTGATCTGGAGTTCTTCAACGCCTGCATTCATGAGGTCTGCATCGTCCCAGCCAACGTCCTGGAAAATGCTGATCTAACCACGCACATCATCATGACTCCAATGATACTACTACACGCACTAAAGCCATTAAATATTGCCCAGTTCATTTTCACCCACCCTGTATTTCCGAAAATAAAATGAAACAGAAAGGTAACATTACAGCACTAAGAGATGCGTGACATGAGATATGCGGAAAGTCGTTGTGTCCGTCCCAATCTCTGATTAGAATTCTAGACCTTGTTAGAGACTTAAAGGACCGTTCATGTAGTCGGATGTTGTGCGAATGGAAATAAAGGTTAAAATTCTGTTGTTTCGAGGTTGTATTGGCAATGTTGTGTTTGGGTCGTTCACTTAATGTTCTCAGTGTCATTTCATAAAAGTCATTACAACTTTCAAAAACAACATCGTCGTTATGGTAAAACGGTTATCCAATGTTACCTTCAGGCATTTCAGGTTTTTCTTTATTGAAAAGATTCTTACATTGCTGACTAGGTTACTATCTCAGTACATCAGTCAAACACTATTGGGGGAAGTTTTCTTTTTAAGGGATGGGGATGAACCCAAATATCTAATCATACAATAGGATCGCCAGTGACTCGACTGTGTGGACATCTGGAGGAAGTTCGTTCCACCATCTGGGTGCCAGAACAGAAAACAAAGTTTAGATGCATGTCTTCCTCGATCTCTGAGAGACGGTGGGACCAGCCGAGCATTGCTAAAGGATCGGAGGGAATGTGGTGCGTTGCGGGATTGTGATTAGAGCTAAGGGGTAAGTGGGTTATGGGTAAAGGTTTCAGCTGGCATACTGCTTAAATGTGAGTAATGCATGTGAAAAAAGCTGAAGCATCAACCTTTGGATGCTTAAAGTGGTTTTCATTGGAGGGAAAAAAAAAAAACGGAGAAGCTTTTAAAGAAAAAAGCTCAGCTTGCTATGCATCCCAGGTTCTGAATCGGCCACAGTAATGATGCTGCATGCGATGCGAGAGGAAACAGAAGCGTGGTAAACAGGAAGGTGAAAGGATTGGCTAGGGCTAATTTAAATTCTAATCAGACATCAGACTACAGAGATCTGCACAGCATGACATGAGAGAATGCTGCATTTCCGTTTCTATTTTTTTATTTTATTTTCATAACTGAACCCTACAAACGCTGCATAGAATTTCTAACGAATATGTAATATTAGAACGTACAATAATAGAACATAAAGAACATACTGTAGAATTCCTATAGAAAACAAATAAAAATCCTATGGAACTTCAATACCCAAGTTCTATCTTTAGACCAGGTTCTACTGAAACTGAACTGCTGTTAAAATAAATAAAAAATAAAAATAAAAAACTTTAGTTAAAGTTTGCTTGCCTGGCATCAGTAATGTTTCAGCTCAAACCTGTAAAGAAATCTATAGAAAGTTTTTTGCAGCCCCCCTGTGCCTGAGTCACAGATCCATGGCTGCTGTAAAGGATTAATAAAAGCCCAGCATGGCCACTTGAAGAGAAGGTGTTTCATCCCCCTCTGCCAGTCGATAAAAAAATTGAGAGGCACGGAGGAAGGAAATGAGCAGCGGAGAGCAAGAGAGACGTCAGGAGCTGCTATTATGGCCTTCCCTTTGTTGCGTTCCTTGTGTATTGTTGTGTTTACAGAATATCTTGTTTTTTTTCTCATATTCATGACCTTGGAGGATATAGAGTTGCTAAGTTGAATGAAAATTTGCAGTAGGCACCGGGAGACAAACATATTTATGTGCTTAATTAGCATGCACCTGTGTCCACCAGACCCTTCTGTTTTGTAACAGCAGTAATTGCATGGCAGGATTGTTTTTATTTACTTATTTATTTATTTTAAACCAAATGCTCAAAAAACAAAAAAGGGGTGAACTCTTACCATTGCGGGTCAGCATAATTGCCATGTAGCGGTGGTCGTGGGACTGAGCGGACAAGAGCAAAGCTGGCACGTGTTTCGTCAGGAACGCAAATGCCACGCTGTCCCGGGATCTGACGGCGTCAGACTGTCTGTTGCTCTGGAGTTGTTTTGGATCCTGGTTCCTCATTACGGAAAACGGTCCCTGAAGGGTGTACGTTACCGACGTCCCTCTCTCAAAGGATGCCGAGATAGCTAAAAGAGATAAATATAAAAAAAAACAAATGGCCTTAAACTTTCTGCCTTGAAATGTGGAACAGATCAGAGAATCGGCAGCTCAGGCTCATCAAGCTCAGTCAGATGCATGGAAACAAAGCTGCCATTTCTCTTCCTAGTTACTGTTTTTTCCGTCTAATTAGGTAACTAGCGCTCGGAAACATATAGCTGTGATATGAATTTCTTGCTCCTTTTCTGTCTCTTTTCATTCATTAGCGCTGAGCTGTAAACAGTCACGGTGTGATCCGACCCTTTCCGCAGTCACACTGTAAAGAGACAGAGCCATTACATGACTAATTTGATTGACAGGCCATCGGGTGAGTCTGAAAGAGAAGCAGGGAAGATGTAATTAGGTTCTACCCGGCAGGTGAAGCTTCTCCTCTATGGCCCACTAACTCCATGTCAAACTGAAGGGAGTTGACAAGCAAGGACGTCCTGCCTGCCTGACAAACCCCTCCCATCCTTCTCACCTCAAACTTTGAAAAGTCGAGCACTGGAAATAGCGCTTAACTCTCTGTGGTCTGAATACTTGTGTACGCAATGTTGGCGTTAAATCATCGCTTACTGTATGTCCTAATAAAACCCGTAACGCTTCTCACCCGTTTCGCAGTTGGCTCCGGTGAAGGCGGTGTGTGTGCAGTCGCACACGTAGCTATTCCTGTTCTCCAAACACCTCCCTCCGTTACGGCACAGACTCTCACTGCTGCAGTGGCCCGGGCAGCCTGAGTTCATGCCGGGCGTCATCTTGGCTCGCTCCTTAAGGTCAAAGGTCATCCCGTTGATGCTGAGTGCACGCAGGCACCCTAGGAAGCCCCTCAGAGTGGTTGGCGCTCCTCCTGAGAGACGATATTAAAGAATTTCTTTAATATAAATGAATTTTTTATAGCCCACATATACAGTAGGTGTGTGGCACAAATTAAGGAATCATCAAACTGAGACGCTGTTCCCCAACGTTTTTTTTACAACAAATCACAGACATGAGACAAAACAATTTTTGTTTAAGAGCTGAACATTCTGGTCACGAACAAATGAAATCACATTTAAATCAATGGCGTATTTTTTCCAGAACAAGCAAAGGAAAAAGTAAAAAAGAAAAAAAGATGATATCATCATCATCATCATCAACAATAACAAAGTCATGATTAGTATGTACATTTAGTGCACATTTATGAAAGCTTGAAATTGTTTAAGGCATGCACTTGCCTGATGAAAAACAATATTCCCCATCAAGTCGGGTCCAACTTTCTGTAATAGTGTTTGACAAATCGTCTCTGCAGGATGGAGCCTCGTCATGGACCATTTTTTCCCCTAAATCTGCAGCATACATCTTTACTTGGCTTGAGATCCAGACTGTCTTTGAGTCGATATGTCTTTCCCGAAACAAAACATTAACGCTCTTTGCTCTACGATAAGACACATTATGATTGTGAAAAATGACTTCACCATAATTATTTTTCATTAGTGGGATGACTGTCTGGTAATGACTACCATCAAGCCTGGTATGTTAACTGACATGCAAACACATCGTAAATGAGTGGGAAAATTTGATTGCTTTCTTTGCGCAATCATTTTTATACACTGATCAACCATAAATTTAACACAATAACAATGACTATCAATTATATACTGTATCAGTAAACTGGTCACAGGATCATGGGCACCCAAGGTGCACCCATGACCACGGTTCAATCCCACAGAAAAGCCAATGCGGCACAAATCGTGGAAAAAGGCAATGCTGTCCATGATAGAAAGGCATCAGGTCATCCACTGCACCAACAGCCCACTGCACACAGGCCCAGCAGGAATAAAGCCCAAGACCACAAACCTGGTCTCCAATCTCCCCAGATCCAAATCTGTTTAAGCACCCATGGGATGTGCTGGACAAACAAGTCCAATCCACTGAGACCCAAACCTACAGTACAGCCCAAGATCCATTGCCAACATCGAGATGCTAGAGGCCACAGCACACCTCAAGAGGTCATAGAGTAATAGCCCAGGTGGCACAGGGGGGACATACACAATACTGGGCAGAAGGTTGTGTGTTGTAATGCTATGGCTGATTGGTGTATGTTTGAAATTAGAATATCACAAGACAAAAGGTCCAGCATCAAATCCTTGGTCAGTGTAAAAAGTTCAATATAGTCGCGAGCAATGATGAGCGGGCCCAAGCACCCTGCGCCATCGCCACCCAGGCACATCAGAAAGACAGCAGGCACAGTGGGCACATGCTAAGGGGGGTATCCTAATACCGTCATGACATAATTTTAGAAAAAGGGGAATTTTATGTTTAGACCTCCAAAAAGCCCCAGATGCTTAAAAAAAAAAAGCTTCACACTACAATGTCACTCAATGTGATGTCACTGAACATGATGTCACTCAATATGATGTCACACAGAAAGTTATTAACCACTTTTTGGCATAAGTTTAAGGCATCGTCACAGCTGACTTGATTGAGATATCAAAAACCCTCTGTTGTATCTTCAATGTCTGTAGATCACATAGGCTTGGTTTGGTGGTGATTGTATGAATTCCATAGGAGGAGTATATCAAATTCCTTTGGGTGCGTTTTGCAAACGACACAAAATAACCGACTTCCTTTTGAGTTGATCCCATGACATGCAATATGAACGTTGTTCAGCTCTATGAGCTCTAAATGTATACCGGGTTTCAAGTGCATACATCCAAGTGAGTATGACGTATGCAGCAAAATCTCGTGTGGGGCCCCAAGCCATGCCTGCGGCCCAAGACTCTCAGGCATCCTAATGGCAGCAGATTCCAACCTGTCTGCCAATTTCCATGATTATTTGAGAATGTTAAGACCCCCACAAAGCCCCAAATTATGGGGAAAAAAATCCATAGGAAAAAAATAGGGCCCTTCACACACTATGACGACATAGAGGTCATGTCATAGTGCTTGTGCCCTAAAAACGATGGTATTGCAATATTTGATGTATTCATGAGATTTTATAGTTCAGCAAGTATCATGAGGCCAGGCCAATTTGAGGCCAGACCAAATTTCAGACAATTTTGTCTTTGCTTTGCCCAAAGCAGTACTTTGTCGCAGTCACTAAAACAGCTTTCAAATAATGTCTGACAAAACCCTGCCAAATCCTAACTATAAAACCTGAGTTTTTGTGTTTATTTGCCATCCATTAAAACCTGACGAAAAAAAAATAGCCCAATGTTTTATTACCCACACGTTATATATATCGTTCCTGCCCTAAATGCAAAAAAAGAAATCCAACTGGATGGAAAGTTGCTCAATCAGACAACATGACTGGCTGCTTTTAAAGCATCACTTCCTAGACTGTGAGATCATTCAGTCATATCCTAATATCCTATGTCAGTATGCCGCAATCTGGCGCGTGCCATGACTGTTACTAGGTCCAACCTAGTACAAAAGTTGTCATAACTTTAACAGAACTGGCAGGCGTCAGATTTATGGATAGGCGTGCATATCACTAGTCAGTCATAGGGGTACTGTACATGATGTCTCACATTCTGGAGTGGGCAGATAATGCTTTTGTCTGAGTGCGTTACACAACCCCCTGATGTTGCATAAGCAGGAGGACAAAATAATGTCCTCAGCTGCCTTTAAGGAAGCACATGATAGCCTTCGCCCTCGCTCGCTGGTAGCTGTAGTGTGAAAGGGGAGACTGTAGGATGGGAATTCACTAATACATAAAATAAATAAATAAATAAATAAATAAATAAAAATACTGATGTATGTGCTGATTAATTTTATAATTATAATGCTTTTATCATTGTTAGATTTAGGAAAACCTAACAGCATTGTAAAAAATTCCAGCATAGTCAGGTAAATGCAAAAAAAAAAAGGAACAAACTAAAAAAATACATGCTTTGATGAAAGGAAAAAAGAAATGGAGTAAAAATGCAGTAAAACAAAAATAAACTCCGTCAGCACTTTCCCATGGTGGAGAAGTCTATTACTGGCAAATGGGTATGCTGCTCCAGGGCTGGTATGTGTTTGCAATCTGGATAACCAATTGAACTGTCTGAATTGCTGTTTTTACCAAACACATGAAGTATACAGTACATCACTTAAAGAGGTAACACTTTGAGCAAACAATTCTTATAGAAATATTTATAATAATGCTCGCTCAATCCTGCTCAACTGATAATATTCTGACTTATATAATAATAATATTATTATAACTAATAATAATTAATATAATGATGCTAACAACTGTCAGCTTAAAACCTCATGAGAGCTCATTACAAGGAATCTCAGTGTAGCAACGGCACTCCTGGCTGTTCTTATCAAAAAGCTCATGAGATTTTTATTTTAAAACGTGTTATTATGTTGAATTGTTAGCTATTTAGAGTAACTGTCTAATACTGACTAAAAATAGCCATGACTTTACGTGGGTTTCATTAATTGATGGAAATAATCTTCAAAATGTAATTAAGTCCTAGTAAGCATGTACTAAGAATCAGCCAGAACATGATACACCAGCAAACTGGTGACAGGATCATGGGCACCCAAGGCTCACCCATGCCCATGGGGACCAAAGGCCAACCCGTCCAGTTCAATCCAAGTGAAACGCCAATGCAGCACGAATTGCAGAAAAAAAAGTCAATGCTGGCCTCGATACAAAGATACCAGAACACCCAGTCAGGCACGCACAGGGCCCAGCAGGCAAACAGCCCTGGATCTCCCCAGAACTCCCCAAATCCCTATCCAATCAAGCATCCATGAGATGCCCAAGTCAGATCCCC
>JAOVVA010000004.1:21541155-21555569 GCA_028565275.1 Leiocassis micropogon | reverse complement strand
GTCCCTGACGAACCATGGTGGCACAAAAGAACCGAAATCCCAGGTGGGTTATTGTTGATCGGTGTATTCCTCAATGCAAAATGATATGCAGATTGTAATATTTTAAATATGCCTCTTTCTTTCAGAGCACTGACCAATACAATGCAATTTCACTGTATGCCAATCTCACAGACACAAAATGACAATGTAATCAGCAACTGTCATGGCACTTGTTGCAAAGCTGACGATAAATTATTCATTCAGATTACATGTGACAAAATGTCCTGGCCATGCTTGTCAAAAAAAAAAAAGGAAATAGGCTCTATAGAAATAAGAATGTAGGCTTTTCAATTTTTCTTTAGAAAATCGTCTCAAATTCCTATTTCAGAACAAAATCTCTTCAAATATGCACTTGGTACAATTAGGTCTGTTGTAACTTGAGTGACTTCAGTCATCAAGTCATTCTTCAAAGAGATGAAATCAAATCCGATGCGAGACTCATTACAAGTTAATGAAGCAGTCATTTTCAGGCATAAGCCGTTTTTTTATTATTAACTAACAAATCCTGGCACAATTAGCAGCTGAGGAGCTTTATCAATGTGATTCTGTTTCCATAACAGAGACTTACAATGACCGGCCACTTCATTAGTGTGACTAATGTCTAATCTGCCCATCACTTCTCAGCAACTCAGTGCATTGAGGCATGTAGACAAAGTTCAAACTGAGAATCAGAATAGGGAAGGAAATGTGATTTAAGTGACTTTGAATGTGGCTGGTCTGGATATTTATGAAACTGCTGATCTGCTGAGATTTTCACCCATAACCCCCCCTGTGATTTACAGAGAATGGTCTGAAAAAGAGAAAATATCCAGTTCTCTCAGCAAAAATGCCTTATTGATGCCAGAGGTCAGAGGAGAATGGCACAGCTGGATCAAACTGATAGAACTCATCTGATAGAATACATTTTGATATAACTGAGGTATGTTAAAAAGTATCCCTGAATGCACAATACTGTATATCGAACCTTGAAGCAGATAGACTCCAACAGCAGAAGATCACACTGGATGCCACTTCTGTCAGCCAAGAGCAGGAAACTGAGATTACAGTTCGCATCGGTGCAGCAAAATTAGACACTAGAAAGTTGAGAAAACGTTGCCTCGTCTGACGAGTCTCGATTTCTGCTGTGGCATTTAGATGGTAGGGTCAGAATTTGGCGCCAACATCCAACATGAAAGCATGGATCCATACTAGCTTGTACCAATAGATCAGGCTGGTGGTGGTGGTGTAATGATGTGGGCGTGATCTTAGCAAGCTATACCTAATAAAGTGGCAGGTAAGTGTATAAGAAAATTTTATTTGACATATGTTTATATCTTTATCTGCGTGCACAAGCAAAGAAGTAGCCTAGTATACGTTTTTTTATGCCGACAATAAGCTTAAAATAATGCCTCCTGCTGAGCTGCAGAATCGTCTGTGCACTTTGGGTTTGAAAAGGTCAGCAAAGTTTTTGCAAATCCTTTGAGATATGAAGAAATCACTTACTGCCTTTTTGAAAAGCATCTGTCTGAAGGGAATATGGCATGCAGTAGAAAAGAATCTATAGAAAAAAATGTAGGAATCCTGCCTTGAGATGTTTGGCTGTATAGCGATTCCAAGGTCTTTACCATCTGACTATGCAGGGATGCAAATATTTGTTTGTATTCTAAGCACTGGAGGCGCCATTCATGCTTCATATATTTAGTAGTCAAATATATTAATTATACTGTATCAAGCATTGTCCCTCTGTTTCTATACAACATCTCACGACTGTATTTAAAAGCACTTAAGTCATTGAAAGCCATTTGAAAGAATAAAAGAAATAATAAAAAAAAACATACAGAATTTCCCAGAAGGAAGAAACCCTAGAAATGCAAATACAAAAATGCAAATAGAATTCAAATATTCAGTGCGGTTTGCAACATAATAAAAAGAAATAAATCCAAGGTTTCGGCATTGCATCTTTGCTTATACTGTAGATTAGATACAAATTGCTGAATGTCTAGAAAAATAAGTTCAGTTTCTTACCAACAAAGAGCTGGCTGCTGAGCTGGAGTCTGTGCTGTCCGTCGGCCGCTGCCTCTGTGAGCTGAAGGGGCAGCAGGTCGACCTGCAATGATGCCTCTTTCACATTCCGTTCTGCTCGTACATAATGCCACTGTCTATCATTTAGACGCACTGGTGACCTGACTGTTAGAACCACCGGCCCATCACCGAGGTCAAAGGTGAACATGACGTTTGATGAAGCTAGGGAGAGCAAAATACCCGAGTGTTGTTTTCAGTGGAACCTCGGATTGCGAATAACGCAGTTTGCGTGTGTTCCGCAAGACGAGCAAAGATTTTAATAAATTCTGTCTTGGAAAACAAACAAGTCTTGGTTTACGAGTACCAAGTATCATGTATCATGCATGCGTTTCTTGTTTAGGTTTACAAGTGTTTTGAAATACGAGTCCGTGTATATAATATAATATATATATACACACACACAGTCTTATGCAAAAGTTTGGGCACCCCTTGATAAATAACAGATTTTGGTGTTTTTTTTTTTTAAAGATGTTAACACAGTCTATCTTGGAAATGGAAAAAATGTACGCAGCAAACATGTATGCATAGTTATTTCTTATGCCATAAATTGAACAAAAATTTGAAATAAAAACATTATTATGGCACTGTGCAAAAGTTTGGGCACCCTACATAATCAGTACTAACACCTCCTCACAGATATCACAGCTTGCAAACGCTTTTTATAGCCAGCTAAAAGTCTTTTAATTCTTATACTTGGGATTTTCTCCCATTCTTCCTTGCAAAAGGCTTCTAGTTCTGAAATATTCTTTGGTTGTCTTGCATGCACAGCTCTTTTAAGATCTACCCATGAATTTTCAATCATGTTTAAATCAGGGGACTGATGGCCATGCCAAAACCTTCAGCTTGCGTCTCTTTGTCCTGTTGTAAAAGCCATCCTCTCTTCAGCTTCAGCTTTTTTACAGATGGTGTGATGTTTGCTTCCAGAATTTGCTGGTACTTAGTGTCCATTCTTCCCTCCACCTGTGCAATATTTTATGTGCCACTGGCTGCAACATAAGCCCAAAGCATGATAGATCCACCCCCATGCTTAATAGTCGGCAAGGTGTTCTTTTCATGAAATGCTGCTGCTTTATTTCTCCAAACATGCCTTTGCTGATTGTGGCCAAAGAGTTCTATTTTAACTTCATAGCAGTCCATAGCACTTGTTTCCAAAATGCATCAGGCTTCTGTAGATGTTCTGTTGCATACTTCTGACGTTGGATTTTATAATGGGGACGCAGGTAAGGTTTTCTTCTGCTGACTCTTGCAGGAAGGTCTTGTCTGTGCAAGCATCGCTGCACAGATGAACGGTGCACCACCACTCCTGAGTCTGCTAAATCTTCCTGCAGGTTTTTTGCAGTCAAAAGGGGGTTTTGATTTGTCTTTCTGACGAGCATACGAACAGTTCTCTCCGAGAGTTTTCTTGGTCTTCCAGATCTCCAAAGTTCCCCTGAACTGTCATGTCTTAATTACATTTCTCACTGTGGATGCTATCTTCTTGTAGCCTTCTCCTGCATTGTGGGCATCAATAACTTTCATTTTCAGAGTCTTACACAGCTGCTTAGAGGAACCCAGGGTTGTTGAGTGTCCGCAAGTGTGTCCAAAGGGTTGGAGAGTCAAAGTATTTGTAAAGCTTTGAAATTGGCATTTACTAATGACAACTATTGCCATGCATCAGATCTAACGAGCTGATTAAGGTCTGAAACCTTGTAGAAAGAATCTGAGACTTTGGAAATCTTAGGGTGCCCCAAATTTTGCACAGTGCCATAATAATGTTTTTATTTTTGTTTAATTTATGACATAAAAAGTTACCATGCATCAAGGTTTACTTAAAATATTGTGCATTTTTTCTATTTCCAAGAGAGACTGTGTTAACATCTTTTCAATTTAAAAAAAATCACCAAAATCTGTTATTTATTAAGGATCAAGGGGTGCCCAAAACTTTTCACAAGACTGTATTTTTAATTTTTTTAATCAATCAACCCATGAACATTATTTACAACATTACTACATACACCGATCAGACATAACATTAACTAAACAACATTGATCACCAATTATTCACAAGTAGTGTAAGTAAGTACTGGTGACAGGATCCCAAGGCTCACCCACGCCCACAGGGACCAAAGGCCAGCCTGTCCAGTCTTATCCCATAGAAAGGTCAATGCTGGCCATGATAGAAAGGTAGCAGGACAGCCAGATGCTGGGTCCGACAGGCAACGAGTCCGACCGGCAAAGACCCCCAGGCCGCCAACCCAGCTTCTAAACTCCCAAGATCCCAGTCTGATTGGACAGCCATGGGTTGACCCACCCACAACCCACATAACCCAAAGGAGCTATAGTACTGCCAGAACCCAAAGTACTCCCGCCAGAGGCTCAGTGTAGCCACGCTAACAACTGCCACACTGTGCATGGTGGCATAAGGGGAACCCATATCCTAGGCGCTTTTACCGCTATGGCTGATCGGTGTACACCTTTGGAACAAGTCTCCAAAAGTTCCCATTTGCACTACTGTATTTTACTCACAGCTCAGCTCCAGCCTGATGAAGTTTTGCACTCCCACATTCTCCAGGAAGAGACCAGAAGAAGCTCCAGTCTTGAAATAAAAGGAGATGTCTATGCTAAGCTCAGCTTGCAGTGTCGGGAAATGCAGATACGAGGACTCCAAGAAAAAGGAAGCTGAGTTCCACAGAAATCCTGAGGCATTGATGGACAAGAAACAGGGCAAACTAACATACATGTCCAATTATAGCAATGAAAACAACTGTGAACATGAAAATTATTTCAGAAACAAACATATCCTTGAATCAGGAAACAAAACACCCACGATTGCCGGAGCATCGCAGAGGTCCGATCAGAAAGAGCGCCTGCGAGCCTGTTCTGTTCGTATCTCCGATGGCAATCTCGCTAAGCGGCAAATGGTCTTTATAAGACAACAGGCCTGTATCGTTCACCCTGCACAGAGATACAGAGAGAAAGAAAGAGAAAAAGAGAGTGGGAAAGTGTGCGGGGCACAAGGAATAATAAGCGAGAAGAAAAAATTCACAGTCGCTTCTCAGCCTGAGGTGAGAAACATGTTTGGTGAAAAGTGAACTATATGATCTGCCAGCTGCTGGAAAAGGTGGTAATGGTGGCCATTAGCAAGCTAGTCTGTTAAACTTATCCATAGAGATTTTTTGGGAAAGTGGAAAAAAAAATTGTAGGACTGCGCCTATTTCAATGTTACGTACAGTAGTAAGGCCAACAAGGCTAAGCACTTTTTAACTTATTTGTGTAATGGAAAGCTCCTTCTTGTTCACGTGAACAGATTACCATGATTCCTGGTCCGCATCACAGTTGCAGAAGTAGCTCATGTCCCTGCAGTTGCCCTCCAGGCTACAGGAGCACTGCTGAACTCCAGGCAGAGAGCCTCCCCAGTATGTCCTCTTCACACCGTCCCTGTCCAGCCACCAAGACAGAGGAGTGCCATCTGGAAACATAGTGCAATTCCATCTGTGCTGTAAACTTCTGGAATTATTTGTCGCCCTGATGATTTATGTAAGAATTATCTGTGGCAAGTACAAAAGAACACTGTCGCTGTGAAATATTCACTTTTACTACATGCACTATTTATTTATTTATTTATTATTCATAGTGAATACATAATGACTTTGTTGAAAAATGAGTTCGGTCTGTAACAAGACGTCGCTTATTTCATGCTAAATCATATCAGTGTCGTTTAAAAAAAAAAAATATATATATATATATATAAATAAATTCATGAATAAATACATAATAATAATAATGCACCACTTATTGTATGGTCTGACCCATGTACAAATCACATCATTGGCTGATTGTTACATAAAACATAGCTGATCATAGTTTAAAGTAACTTCAATGAGCTCACCAGCATATTACAAAAAAATAAAATCTTCTTAAGTATTTCTGTATTTCTACATGAGTATGTACTCTACATGTATACTGCCTATTTATCCCACTTTGATTTTTCATATTTGAATAGTTATATTAGTTAAAACAATACCAAATATTTGACGTTGAACTGCATGTGACAAAGAATTACATAATCAGTTTTGCAATAATAATAAAAACAAAAAATTCTGACAGAGAAATCTGATTGGTCGAGAGTCCTTCCAAAAGTGGTGATATAGAGCATCATATCAAATGGGATATTTAAATATGTCTATCACACGTGTTCTAACAATCACTAATTACACTAACTGTCAGTCACGGCATGGGTGAAGGTCGGTCAGTGAAGTTGGCATTTTTAAAACCAGTTACTGTAGCAGTTTCTTTCATGCAAAAAGTAGCAAAAGCAAAAAGCTGTGGGTTACTGGGTGACTGATCTAAAGATTGGAAGTTCAAGCCCCAGCACCGCCAGGTTGCTACTGTTGAGCCCTTGAACAAGGCCCTTAACCCCATCTGCTCCAGGGACGCTATCCTGTCTGACTCCAGCTTCATAACTGTGATATGTAAAAAATTATTGAATATTATTGTTCTGCTTTTTCTATGAAATAAAATTATGAAATAATACATATGCCATTATGTAACTTAATAATTAAGTAATAACAACAACTACAACAGTCAGTTGTTATTTTAAGACATGAAGGTCAGCTGTTCTGGAACAGTTCTTGCAAGAACAGTATTGTGTCAAGTGCATTTGTAAAACCCATCAAGCTCCATAATGAAACTGTCTCTCATGAAGACCTTCCCAGGAAAGCAAGACCAAAACTTACCTCTGCTGCAGAGGAGAAGTTCATTTAGAGTCAACCGCCTCGGAAATCACCAATTAACAAACAGCACCTCGGATTAGAGCCGTTATGAAGGATTTACAGAGCTTCATAAGTAGCAGAAACATCGTAATATCAACTGTTCAAAGGAGATTATTCTGTATTTTGGACGCCTTCAGCATTGTTTTACAGTGTAGAAAGAAATAAAAATCAGGAACGACCATGGAGTTAGAAGGTGTGTACAAATGTTTGACTGTGTACTGTATGTCGTACTGTACGTGTTATAGAATTGTTGTTTAAAATCAACATCACACTTGATGCGTGCCGTTGTACTAAGTACCATGCTGATATTCAGTACAACAGCACTCACTCTCATGCGATGTTGCTTAATTACAGTATAACCAGTCCATAGTCCATAGCTAACCCCCCCTTCAAAAATGGTTTGGACTGGGAGATCCACTATCTGACTTTGTAGAAGTGTTTGTGTACAGAATGAACCCAAAGTTGTTTGCTTGATCGCTTGAAGAGCTTTACGGTGACTTTTAGTTTGGCAGAACAATGTGAAACTGGAGCCAGAACTGTTCATTGAAGAATTAGCTAAAGGCTCTTGTCCAACTAAGAGACCAAGTCCTCCCTCACAGCAAAATGTAGATAACGGAGGGAGTGTGCAGGAAAAACTCAATGCTGTGATCTACAAATAATTAGTTACAGAAACTTTACATTGACTTTTTAAGTGAAAAATAAAAGCCTGGGTGTGTGTATCGAACACTTTTTTCCCCCCCCAAAAGATCCTTTAAATCCTTTTTGAAGACAAGCCTTTTCTTTGAACTGTACTGCCTGGTCAAAAACAAAAAATTAATTATTGGGCTGCATCAAGCAAATAAATCATCTGAGGAGAACCAGAACAAAAGAAAGAAAATCATAAATGGAGATCACTTAAACACTTGGTGAAGTTGCACGGTAAAAAACAAACAAAAAAAAAAAAACAGTGAAAACCATAGCTATGTTTAATAGTGAAAGTAAGAGCATTTACACACACACACACACACACACACACACACACACACACACACAATGTGATAAGACCTCACAGGACTGGGACTAAACAGCTGTGTGTCCATAAGAAAACCACTTGTTAGAGAGATTAATCAGAAAAAAATACTTCACATTGCTAGGAAGCATAAAGATTGGACTTTGGAGCGATGGGAAAAGGTCATGTGGTCCAGATTGACCCTCCTCCATCATGCATAATGCCCACTGCACAAGCCCTCTGGAGGCAGTGTTATGATCTGGGGACTTCAGATGCTCAGGTCTAGACTCAGCAACTTTATGTGGCAATAAAATGAAGTCAGCTGACGACCTGATTGTATTGAATGACTGGGTTATCACATCTATGGAGTTTTTCTTCCCTGATGGCACAGGGCACATTACAGCACTTACTGTAGATTGTGAAAGAGGATGTGCTTCTGGGAGGGTGAGGAATCATGAAGTGGCCACAACACTGTGTGCTTTAATCAAAGTTAAAAGTGACTGAAACCAGGCAGTGTGGTTCACTTCATTTTGCATCGCACAAGTGATTAGGATTTACAGAACTTCTGCAGATGTTTCATTTAAGTTTTTTTGGGGAATAAGGAATTACTTAGTGTACACTTGGTATGAGTAACATTCCTTTTTCCCTTGTATGCAATCAAACATATTAATACTGTGTGAGGCTGAATTGTTTCTAATTGTGTCACTCATGCTTGGTGAAGTTTGGAAACTGCATTTGGTGGTTGTGTATCAGGAAGGGCTCAGCAATCACATGCCTGTTTCCGCCTGCATCCTCTATGTAAAACACTCAGGAAATGTAAAACTATTGTTTTTATAAAAAGTAAAATCTATAACTACATAGTCTCCATTTTTATTAAGTCCTTATAAAAACTACAAAAGAGACATAAAAGGAGAAAATAAACTTTTTCTGAGAGTATATCAGGGTCAATGTAAGAAACACCACTCTAAGTTCTTGTTAGTCTTTTGGCTGCTCCCATCAAGGGGTCACCACAGCGGACCAATCCATCCACACATCAACTGGTCACAGGTTTTATCCTCCCATTTTATCCAGGTTTGTGCTTCGGCTGAGGATCATATACGGGGCTTCAACATGGTAAGCGAGAAACCTACCACTGAGCCACCAAGGTCCCAAGACACTGAGAGGCAAGTACTCTTTCTTTTTGCTTTATCTTTGTAAAGTAAATTACACAATAATTAATAGAAAAACAATTGTGACAATATAGTTGCAAGCAACGATGAGCGGGCCCAAGCACCCTGCGCCATCGCTGCCCGGTGCACCGCACAACTTGCACAATATGACGTAATAGGGCTGATGTCAGCTTGGGCCCTAAATATTTGTCAAATGTCAACACATTATGATGTCACTCAATGTGATGTCACAGAACGTGATGTCACTGAACAGGATGTCACTGAATGTGTCACTCATTATAATATCAATATAATGCCACACAAAGTTATTAACCACTTTTCAGCATAAGTTTAAGGCATCGTCACAGGTGACCTGTTTAAGATATAAAAAATCCCTCAACAATTTAGCATCCTCAATGTCTTTAGATCACATCGGCCCGGTTTTGTGGCGATCGAATAAATTCCCTAGGAGAAGTATATCTAAATCCATTGGGTTCGTTTTGTGAATGACCCAAAATAAATGACTCCTTGTTGAGTAGACCCCATGACATGCAGATCTAAAGTTGTTCAGCTCAATGAGCTCTAAATATGTACCAGGTTTTGAGCTCTAAATATGTACCAGGTTTTCGCAAAATCTTGTGTGAGGGCCCCTGACGGCCCCGTGACACTTGACTCTCAGGCATCCTAATGGCAGCAGATTCCACCCTGTCTGCCAATTTTCACGAGTTTTTCAGCATGTTAAGATCCCAAAAAGCCCAAAACGTTTAAAAGATTTTTTGCATTACCATTGATTAAAAGAATTGACTCTTGCCTATGATTGGTTAGAAAGCTAGTGGATGAAGACTTTGTGGACATGGATGCTTGGTGGGTTTCCTCTGGGTATGTCGGTTTCCTCCCACAATCCAAAGACATGCAAATTAGGCTAATTGGCATTTCCAAATTCCCCCTCAGAGTGTGTGTGTATATGTGCTTATGTCCTCTGTGATGGATTGCCACCCCATCCAGGGTGTACCCCAAGTCCCACGACCCTGAACAGGACAAGTGGAATAGGAAATGAGCAAGTGAATAATGAGAAATAAAGTATCATTTATTTGCTATAAATTGTTAAGGTAACACATGGTACAGTATAACACGAATATCATGCTGTTAATGTAGCATTTTATCCCTGATCAGCTAGACTGCAGGTTACACGTTTTGTGTTGTTCCCTGTGAGAGCTTGCAGTCTTTATCCTCTGGTTAAACCTTTAAGTGTGACTTCTGTGTGTGTGAGGTGTAAAAACACTACGCAGTCAGCATGACACTTTAGATGGTTTGTCTAAAATCAGACAGAACTTCTTTGATCAGTTATGTAGCTATGCCGAGCCAGCCCGTCAGCAGCGTGGCAGTAACCCTACAGCATGAGCACTGTACGCATACGTGTTAAATGTGTTTTGATCACACTAACTTACCTGTGTGAAAATGCCATTAACATGCCGCTGAAGGCGATGTTTGTCTGTCATAAAGCCATGATACTCTACTTCATTCCCTAGGCAACCTGAGTTCCACTGTTCTTCCCTAACTTAAAAACTAAAAAGAAAAAACACACTTTATTTGCGATACGTTAACTATTTCACTCTTTCACAATTGTGCAATATAAACCTCACCGCAACATCTACAGTAGCAACATCTAACTCCGCAACTATTACTACTCTACCTAAAAGTCCCACAATAGCTCGGGTGTTGAAGACATGTCTAACACGGCCGCCCGCAAGACAGGCGAAGCTGCTGGGGTCCACTCGGCGGATTTATAAACAGGCAGAGAGGCGGACGGGCGCAGCTGCTAGGCAACCCAGTCATTCTGGAAATCAGAGTAAACGCGCTACACCTGGGAGGATTGGGAGGATTTTAGTTGGGGAGAAAACCATAAGTGAGGTGGCATGTAACAGACATGAGTGCGCCCCCTGTCACGGTAGAAAATCTACCCCCTTTTGAGTTGTAAGAGTCAACTTGCGTTGCATAGTGCACACACGAACTGATTATTCCCTGCTAAAATAAACCCCCCCCACGGCTGAACGCTCCCCTCTAAGTCCTGCGCTTGGCTTCCCTCACTTAACAACATACTTGATAGTGCCATATTGAAGTGCCCCCTCATAACAACATGAGCCTATTCTGAATATACAGTATACAGGGTTCATAAGATCTCACAACACATAGTTCTGTTTATAAGAATATTTTTTTCTAGTTTGAGTATGATTTTCTCTTTCATATCCCTTTATGTGCCCAGTTTATTCTGTGCAACTGCTTTTGGTGATTTGGTGGATTCCACTAGGAAGAAATATATAATGTCGTTCTTTCTTTCGGCTGCCCCGTCAATGGGTCACCACAGCAGATCTGTGCAATCCACACACAATATGGCACGGGATGCCCTTCCTGATGCTTGGGACCGGCATTAAGGAGGTCCTGCATCCGGGCCTTCTGCATGGCAAGCGAAACACCTACCAATGAGCCACCAGTGCCCTACCAGTTGCTCTGGTAATAAGGGAAAAGAAAAGAAAAGGAAAAAAAGAGAAAACTGAAAAGACAAGAAAAAAGAAAAGTGAAAAGAATAACTCCGTCTCGAGGAGATAAGAGAATTTTGTGATTTTGTGTTTGGTGTTTGCAAGTATTTACATTGTGAAGAGAATCCCATCGCGATCCGATAAGGGATCGCTTTGCCGTGGTTTCCCCTTCGTTTTGCTTTCGTTATCATGTCTGCCTTTGTGTTTGATTCATAAACCAGCATCACCTTCGAATGGGAAAAGCTTTCCCAAAAGTGTACGCAATCACGCCTGCAGCTCACATCTACGGAGCTTCCCATCCGACGCCCTGCATCGGGGCTCGGCATAAAACCACCTGGCACGCTAACACCATAAGATACGCATGTAATTTAAGCAGTGAATAGTTTAATAGTTTCATAATAATTAATTATTAATTAATATTAGTAAACTACTCGGCATTTATTCATGTTTATGGGGATTAGTTATCTTTTCACGGATCATTTTTGCAGTTAATTTGATATATTTTCATAGACAAATATATATATACCTTTAAGTTAATTCTTTAAGTTTAATAGTGCATTCTGGAAATAAAGTGATCTGTTTCTCCAGGCTGTGCCGAGAAATATTGGAACCTGTAGTAACTAATGCTTATTACATACAGGGTGAAATTCTGTAAAAGGCTATAATTTTGTAAATAGTTATTACCATACTTATAGTAAGTACAAGTTGAAGGTGTTTGAGTCAAACTGGGTCTTTTGATTGTACTGTACAAGAACACAGTTATGAGAGTAAAAAAAAAAAACTCTCTATGTCTATATATAAAGCCCTTTCTACACTAATGCACTTATCACAGTGTTTCACTAGTGCTTGGATCAAGATAGAGCGTTTTCTCAGTACGCCAAACCCATGCTCAGACTGCTGGTTTGAAACGCTGGCCTCCCAGGAACTCCACTAACGACCCAAACATGTTAAAATGACTTCACGAGGTTAGGACTGTACATAGAATGTGATAATAACTTTCATCTGAGTTCCTGTAATGTGCAAGTGGTGCTGGTGCGAGTGTTGTGTGTCCTCCACTAATTGGTGACAAGTTATCTGTCGATTTTCAAGGATAAGGCGTTCCACTTGCCGAACGTTCACAGGAACGACTGCAGTGAGCTCCAAGCCACCTTGGTCAAAAATGTTTTACTGCGGCTAAGAGTCTCATCGGCGTACTGTGTTTGAAGTCCTCTATAAATGTCGGTGTCTTTACGAAAAGTCCCAGGTTGATGTAAACGCCCCTTGTAAAATATATAATGAGCAAATACATTTTACAGTATATAATAAATGTCTGACGTGATATAAAATAAAAAAGATGCAATACTCACCCCAGGTGTCAAAGAGACGAGACTTCCTGCAGCGATACGTCACTTCCTGCTGGCAGTGTTCTGAGGACGCCACCAAGGAGCGGATGTGATACGGCGAGATCGAATAGTTGAAAATAAGAACGTAGGGGCTTCTCGGAGTGGAACCTCGAACGCTAACCGGCTGTAAGTGATCGTGGCCTACGACCGTCCACGATCTGTCCCCTGTGAAGAAAAACAAAACACTACAGAACCAAACAGAGAACGAGTTTTTTTGTGCAAAACGCATGAAGCACAGGCTGCATGTAATAATCAGTTGTGAGCTTGAGCCTCTCGACCTAGCCCTTGTTCGCGCACGTGTGCACATGAATGAGAAAAGGAGATTAGCCACGCGATGAAGTGAGATGCAAATTCCTGATGAATATCAAGCAGGGAGCAGAAGGTCATTTATTCGGGGGGTTGTGAAATGAAGAGTGTTATGGAACTGGTGCTTACTTCCTTTCTCTATGCAAATTAAAATCCCCCATGTGTGATGGACAGGAGTGTCTGTTTGCTGAGCCTTAAAGAATCAGCGTGGCTAACAGCTCTTGTAATTGGGGTCGGTCTGAAACAATCTTCTCGCCAACAACGCCTAAAAAAGGTGATTTCTATTTGTATATGCTCGTAAAAGTCTCGTGAATGACGAGATGAGATGTCCAGAGCCCTAGAACCAAGTTAGCAGGACGAAAAGTGAAAGCGTCTCATCCGCGCACGGAACCGCAGACCCGGCTCTCTCCTGCAGTCAGAGTCAGCCTACAGTGAAACTAAGAATAATGGAGCTATCAGTCTAGAGAGGCCAAGCTGCTAGTCTCTGCGGGCTAACATGCTCTCTGATTTTTTTTTCTCCCCCCCCCACCTTCTTCTTTCACCTACATTGTTCCCTGCTGCTGACATAATGGACCTCTCTTCTCCTGTGAGATGACATGCTGTATTACAGGCTCATCCCAGAGACAAATCAGCTCGCTGTCTGATGAGAGAGGCTGAGGGGATGTCAAAAGGTAAAAACCAAGATGGCTGAAACCGCTAATGAGTCCTGACAGTGGATGCTGAAATATTCCCCAGTTTCTCAGTCCACTGGATGCACCTGCGTTCCTGCCTACACAGAGCAGAATGTCGAATTTCAAAATTAAAGGTCAGCTCTTGCTGTATTTTGGGTTGCGGTTGCATAATGCTATATCTCTCCTGATTCATTTGGTCAGGTCATCATCTGTGTACACCTATTAAAGTGCATTCAGCTTCGACTTATCGGACGGTTTATTTGTGTCTCGTCCATATATTCACATACAATACCGTGCAAAGGTCTTGGACCTCCTCTCATTTCTGTATATTAAATTAAATTCATAGATGTAGATTAAATTGAAATCCTTAAAACCCAAGGATTTCACCCAGGTCAATGAAAAAAAAAACAAAAAAAAAACATGCCGAGCTTATTTGGAAGACCTGCCGGTGTGTATATTTGGGTTTCCGGATATGTCAGATAGAACAAAAGGTATCATTTAGAAACCGGAATATGGGAACGATGTTGCATA
>JAOVVA010000004.1:21483152-21507253 GCA_028565275.1 Leiocassis micropogon | reverse complement strand
TTGTACTTCAGTAAAAGTTCACTAAAGTAACAGTACTTTTACTTGAGTACAAAATTTTATTACTCTTTCCACCTCTGCCAAAAATAACTTCACCAGCATCACAGTTTTAAAGCAAAAATAAATAAATAAATAAAAATAAAGTTTTTCTATCAGAACTGGAGTAACCAGCTTAAATAGTAATCACATTAGTTAAAATTCTTTAAAACTATTTTTGGATTAAACCTTTTTCTAATTCTTTTAAAGTTTTAGGAAGATATGATATTATCATATATATATTTATCAGGCAGTTTTTGCTAAAATTGAAGATTGGCCACAGCGTAAAACTAACCTGTGCAAATTGATACTTGACTTGATACACTGGAAAAAATCCATATCTTGCTTATAGTTACATTTATCCACACATTTAAGATATAAGATGACAAGATAAAAAGATTACAACAAAACAAATAAGATTATTAAGATTATTACTAATAACATATTTCTTCTATTGGCAGATAATTTTGCTAGTTTTAGGATTTTTTTTTTTATTTGAAAGAAGCAAAATTCTCTGTCAATGAAATAATACATTTTTGCTTACAATCTTAGTAACATTTGACTAGAAATTAGATTAATAATTTTATATTTGGTTTGTTGTAAACTTCATTTAAAGAAATTATAGGTTTGGGCTAGATTTAAGAATACTTCACTTACAAAGATGTCATTTGTATGTCAAGTGTACGACGAGCCATGCATTAATAAATGAAAAAAAAGAAAGAAAGAAAGAAAGAAAGAATGAATAAAGAAGTATAAACACATCAGTACCATTCTGTGCTTTGCATGCAGAACTGTAAATGACAAAACTTCTGTTTAAACAGCGCCTGCATTCCCTCAGATAAAGTGAATCCGACTTTGCAAGTAATTCTCATTCTAATCCAAAGATGATGACTTTTGTGCCTTATCCTTCTACAGTGTGAAAACTTTGTACTTATTCATAAATCCGAAGCATGAATATGGAACAACGCACTTAAAGAGTCTACTTAACATTATTCTTTAAATGAACTTTTGTTTTCTAGCCTGAATTATACATATGTAAAATGTTAGTGCATTAATGATGACAATATTAATTAAGGTTTATTCCAATTATGCCATATATGGTAAGGGTTATAAGTGTTAACGAGGTGGAAATACACCCTGGATCGGACATCAGTGCTTCATAAGGCACACACACACACTTTATAGTTTTGGGATAGCCACTCGACCTGGAGAACCCAAAGGGAACCATGCAGACATGCGAAAAACATGTACAACTGCACACACTGTAGTTTGACCTAAAGCCCCTTTCATACTAGGAGTCTAACGAGAAATCTTACAGGTAATGATTTTGAGTTCTCGGTGAGGGGTTTGGCAAGAATGAGGAATATCCATTGAATATCCACTGATCTTGAGGTTTTTGGAACGGCAAGAATGAGGAGTGCTCGATGGGAAACTAAGAGAGGCGCTCGACGACAGGCCTGCGACTACAAGGCGAGCTTGCAGAGAGTGACACAAGCGAGGTATGGGAGAACGACGCTAGCACCGCATGTGCCTCACAGCCCCTAGCGGGAGTTCTCACCAACGTTCTCCTCAAGCTCGCCAACTCCCTCCTAGATTACGCAGATCTCTCGCCAACGCTCTCCTCGTTCTCGTCAATATCGCCAGAACTCCCACTAAGTAGAAAACACATTCTTGCAAAACTCGAAGGACTTCTCCTTGATTACTCCTCGATCTCCTTAGTCACTCCTCAATCCTACAAACACAACCTGGACGAGAACCAGGAGAGCCTCATGGCTTTAGGGAGTGCTGAGGAATGCCTTAGCAGTGAGTCTACAAGTGTCAGGAGAACGCTAAGAGAGAAATGTACTGATTTATTCTCGTGACAAGTCTACGGGAAAAATTGACATGTCCAATAGATTTTTGCAGAGATGGTGAGATTGAAGAGAGGCTTAGGGAGTTTAAAGAGACCCCTATGAGAGTCTAGGAGTTCCAGGAATTCTCGACAATTTTCTATCCAAAATCGCTCTCGGCGGGAGGTCTCGTCGGTATATATGAAAGGAGCTTAAGGATCAAACTGGGGACCGAGGAGCATTTTTACGTCCATCCTGCTCTCATTCTTGTTCTTCACACATTTTAAAAAGCTGAATGTACTATATGCTATTTTTAATCATCTCTGGCATAAAAACAGAAGAGTTGAAGCAAGTCGTTTTTGAAGCTGAGAAAAAAGGAAATAGTAAGAAACCACTGATGTACTCTTGTCAGTGCAGTGGAGATAAAAAACAAATGTCGATGGCATCACCAGCAATCCAGTGTTCGACGAAGACTTCAGGAGAATAATACTGCGGTCTTAACGCAAGATGCAAACCACTCATCAGCAGAAAGAACGTCTTGTAAATGTGTGTTCAGTATAAAGAGAAAACAAACCAAAACATGGCTTTGCACTTTCAATACATTCAGAGGGAACAATAACAGTCACTGTGTATCATTTACACAGTGCTCAAAGGATATAATATTTTTGCGCAGCTGATGAAAATATGATGCTAGTTCATACATTTAACTCCGATACCAATTTGTCATAATATATTTTGGAAAAAAAATACACTGGTAATCACCATTGACCTCCACGGTCCCTAGTTGGACTACAGAAGTTTCTAGATGGATGGATGGATGGATGGGAGAGCACCATTAGTGAAGATTGTTCCTATAACAGGTCATTACTTTGAATCTAAACATTATTACTACTATGTGCACGATTTCTGATATAGTAAGAGAACTGTTATGACAGCTTATGCCAGTGCTATGACATCAGAGATGAAAGATTTATGACACACTGGCTGATTGTTGCTCATTAGGTTACTATAATCAATATCCACATGCCTCACAGCAGGCTCTTCCAACCCTATAGAGAAGCAGCGCATTTAGCTTAGTATACGTAATTAATACAGATACGACTATAGTGTGTCAGAGAGAATGGCCTTCTTTTGAAACGCCAGGACAAAATATCCATAAACATGTTTTTGATTTGATTGACCTTTTAAGAGTGTGTTAATGGGATCTGTCACTGTGTGATAAATGTGCCAAGCCACGTTAGCTGCTCAAGCTGAAGTCCCCGTCGGTCAATGGCATCGATCTGAGTGGGTGCTGACTTGAACACCAAAACCTTGTTATGTGAGATGAAGAGGGGGTGGTCTGTGCAGAAATCCATAACCAGAAAAATAAGTCACATAACGGCTAACCTTCCAATCCTATTAAAGCAAAACTTAAGAGCGCAGTGCACTTTTAATTCCAACTGCTTTATTCAGCTTGAGACGGTATTCACTTCTGGCATGAATATGAGAAGACGAGATGTAACACGCTTTAGTAGTTTTAGGCTTTAAAATATCTCTGACTTGTTCTGGAAATTTGCAGTGGCAAGCTGATTACTTTTGCTTCTGCTTACAGTCACGTTAAAAGTTAGTATGCCCCTTTCAACGGCATTTGTGTGTGCGAGTGGGAAAAACATGAAAATCATCTGATTATAGCAGCTCTTAGTATTAGCCAAATACAACCTCAGCAGGTGTGCAAAAGTTATGGCAGTTTGGTCTGGGGCATTCAGGTGTGTGTTAATACAATGCCAAGAGGGAGGGACATATGCAATGGTCTTAAGGAAGAAATTGTTGCTTAATCTGAAAAGGGTTATAAAACCCCAGGGTCCCAGGGTCAATCCATGCAATGCTCAGAGAAATACACAAAAAAAAAAAAAAAACAAGAGCTACATCTTAGCCCTACAGGCCTTACTGAGCATGTTAAATGTTAAAGTCCGTGACAGGACAATTAGAAGAAGTTGGTCCGGTGTGCTTGGAAGGGTTGCCAGGAAGAGAAATCTCTTCTGTTTAAAAAGAACACAGAAGCACATCAGAGGTTTGCATTTGAACAAACCACAAGACTTCTGTTACAATCTCCTATGGACAGATGAGACCAGAGTGACACCTCATACCCACTGTCAAGCATGGCGGTGGAGGGATAATGATTTGGACTTATTTTGCAGCCACAGGAACTTGGTACCTTGCAGTAATTGAGTCAACTATCTGATAGTTACAGCTTGGTCAAAATTGGGTCAAAGGTACAATGATCTGAAGCACACTAGTAAATCCACTTTAGAATAGCTGCTAATAAATAACAAGATTTTGGAATGGTCCAGTCAAAGTTCAGACCTCAACCCAATTGAAATGCTGTGGCAAGACCTTAACAGAGCTGTGCATCAGCGATACTGAAGCGATGTTGTAAAAAAGACTGAAGCAATATATAAACTAATTATATTAAGTTATTAAGCCTACAATATATCAAGGCTTTTTGAAGCAAATAGCCTTGTTCGATTGTCCACATATTTTTTATAATTACAGTGGCACCTCGGATTGCGAGTAACACGATTTACAAGTGTTCCGCAAGATCAGCAAAGATTATTAATACATTTTGACTTGAAAAACGAGCATTGTCTTGGTTTACGAGTAACGAGTATCATGTATCACGCATGCGCTTCTTGTTTTGACGCCGGGCGTCACGTGATCACAACTGAGCCAACGGTTTTTCTCTCTCTTGTGCTGCGGAATTGTAGGTAATCGTCTCCCCTGCTGGGTCTTAGTGCTCGTCTCTCACTGGTATAATCAACATCTGTTAATTACACGCATACTCTCACACATTTACCTTTGAAATGAGCGTGGTGGAGATATGACAACAAACACTATAATGACGCTATTAACAACAGATGCTAGACAAAGAGTCATACACAAATGTGATGACTGCTCATTAAACCAAAACATAAATTAGGTACAATCATTTAAAATGAGTGCTGTGATCAGGTGAAAAGCAGTGACTGATGGGAACTGTAGTTGTGCATCATATTTGGTACAACCATGACAGAGCCCCTTTGTTAAGACTGGATATATGAGGTCATGTCATACATAGCATGGCTTGCAGAGCTGCCTCGCCATGCCCTGGCTTGGGCATCCATGGTGTTGCAAACGTACTGGCCTTTGGGGTTACTACGCTTGTTGGCTGCCCTGTTGACATCTGGTGTTAGCTAAGCTCTTGAGACCCCATTGTTGTCCTCTGGCAAAAGCTTGTTTTTAGAAGCTGCCCCATCAGCCTTTGTTATTGGCTGGACTGGTCAGAGCCCCCTGTCGCTCTGGTGTAAGCTACACTGGGGAGGCTGCTTCCTTGGCCTCTGGTAAAAGCCTCAATGTCAACCCTTTATCTGTGTTCACCTGACTAGGCTCAGCTCATGCACAAGTTGCAGTCCTCCACCCAAAAAATATTTAAGGGCGCCCAGCTTCAAGCTGGTTTAAGATAATCAGAATGTGATTGATCTGCTATTGGTTCTCTAGGATCTGTATGGCCTAATTAGACTTGATTTAGATTACCTGCTGCATCCATGGTTAGGTCTTGTGTTCTTTCATGGACTGGTTAAAGATGAATGCAAGTCCAGAATGAATGACTAGGAATACATACAACAAACACAAGCATGGAGATGACAACATATAATGATGCTACGAACATCAGAAGCTAGACTAAGGGTTCTGCTAGGCTCCTTAAGACAAAATGTGAATCAGGTGCAAAACTATCATGTTATGTGGTTGTGTTGAGCAGATGAGATGCAAGGGCTAATTTTAGTCCGGCACAACCATGGCAGCAACAAACAAATTGGGTGATACTTAAAGAACTAAGAATACTTGCCAATAAGAACATGGGAAGCGTGATTGTTCACCAGCAGCAGTGGACACTGTATAGCTGGCAGAGTGAGTAATGTCACAATTAGTGAACCTTCAACCACTCTTTTCTTTTTGGAGAAAGAGGGATGAAAACAACATTAACAGATAATGGACAAGGGGCATGCTACAGTAACTGATTTAACATCAGAGGTGGTGTGGTTGCCACAAATGGCGCCATAGTTTTGTCAATGTGTTTTTTCCCCCTCATTGGGCACCAATTTAGACGTGTTTCTGCTGTTGTATAGATTGTGAGATTGTAGGCCTGCTGTAATATTTCCCAGTCCCAATATGCTAATAGTTAAGGAATTGATTCTAGTCATAGTTTTATGTTTCATCCCGTGTTATATTTTGTTACTCCAAAGGAAGCATGACTGCGATTACATCCTGCCTAGTCATCACTAACTCGAGGATCATGCTCGATAAGCTTAAAAACTTAGCACACAGAGACGCTGCATAGAGAGTTGCTGGAAAATGATGTTCTAAAATTAAATGCATTGATTTTGTCTGTGTGTGTGTGTGTGTGTGTGTATGTCACTGTGTGGTAATGGTTAAGCAGCTACTTCACCCCTAGAGAATCAGGAGAACATGAACCAGCATCATGGAGCTGGAGTATAAAGCCATTGATCTCATAGCTATCGCAATAAATCCAAACTAAACAAAGCACAACTGAAGTTGTAAGAGCGTCATATCCACTACAACCTGAACGGAAACTATGTGGAGTCTGAAGTGCGTTTAATCACTGATTTAGTCCCATCTTATCCAGCTTGGAGGAAAAGACTACTATTATTTTAATGTACGGGTAAGCTAATGCCTTATTAAATACACATTTACTGAATACCTCGAACATGTTTGTTGATACAATATGTATAGCCAAAAGTATGTAGGACACTTGGTTACATGCATATGTGCTTGTTGCACATTTCATTTCAGATTCACTCCCTGCTATACTTCTGGGAAGGATTTCCACTCACTCACACACTCATCTCATTGTCTATGGTATGATTTCTCATCTCTCATCTCATTGTCTATATGATTTATCCTGTATACAGGGCCGCGGGGGGCCTGGAGCCCATCCCAGGAGACTTAGGGCACGAGGCAAGGTACAACACCCTGGACAGGGTGCCAATCTATTGCAGGGCACACAAATACACACTCACACGCTCATTCACACACTTTGGGGCAATCTGCATGTCTTTGGACTGTGGGAGTACCCGGAGGAAACGCACCAAGCACAGGGAAAACATGCAAACTCCATGCAGACAGAGTCTTGGAGATCGGACCCGGACCCAAGGTGAAAGGCCCAAGGTGCCAGGAAACACTGCTAACCACTAAGCCACCATGCTGACATCCAGGTGTGCACATTTAACCACAACAAGATTAGTGAGGTTACAGATGCTGGGTGGAGAAATCTGGCGAGGAGCTGGCGTTCCAATTAATTTCAAAGTTTTTTAGAGGATTGGTCCTGCTTAAACAGGTTTGAGCATGACCCCTTAGGAGACATTCATATTAACAGCCTGAAGTGACTTTATTATGATTTTTCATCCTAAAGTGACACAGATCAGATTTTTTTAGGGGCTGTCTGGACGCACAAACCTGATGTTTTTCATCTCGGATCTGATTCATTTTTGTCCTAGATTTGATACATATCCGACACATGGTCATGCGACTTGAATGAGAACAGGCAAGTATTCATGCAGCTGTTTGGCTCTGCACATGCTCAGGCGCTCATTGACGTCATCAGTCAGCACAGGGATTTCATAGCAGTTCTAGTAATAGCTGCTAAAACATCTAAAGAAAGGTGTCTTTCTTTCTTCCTGTCTCTGGACCTCTAAAAATACAGCTGAGTAACTGCTTGCCATCCTCCAGAGCACACTCCCAAGCATATTTCTGCCAGAATCACATCCATTGTATAAAATGAATGAGAGGTCACACAAACTCATGATGTGTTTTAACCCAGATGGCATGATCAACAATGTACTGATGTGCACCCGTGTGCTGTTTCAGAACTGTTAGAATCTGATAAAAATCACCTACAATTATGAGTATGAACTATTATGGCATGTTTTAATCCAGACCAAAAAAAATCGGAATTGAGCAACGTAGCTTCTAAAGTAAACGAAGCCCTAGATTTAATGAAAGGAAACTGCAATGCGACAGCCAGGAACTGCACGATTGCAAACTGTTTCCAAATGCAAAGTTTTTAAAATAATTATCTGAATATATCTGCATAAATGTTTATTCATTGTTTATGATGCATGGTAATTATAGTTAGGTTGGAAAGTAGTTTAGGGCAACAATAGGCATGTTTTAAAGGTCATATACTGTACAGTATTATGGCACAGCGGTTTGGTGGGTCTGGGTTGTTTCACACCTCTGGGTCTGTGTGCACGGAGTTTTACATGTTCTCCTCATGCTTGGTGGGTTTCCTCCGGGTACTCCAGTTTCCTCCCACAATCAGAATACATGCAGATTAGGCTAACTGGCGTTCCCAAATTGCACGTACTGTAGTGTGTGAATTTTAACAGGAGGTCCTACCACTCCAGTTAAATATAATAATCACCATTGGCCTTCAAAATCCCTAGTTGGACTACAGAGTTCCTAGATGAATAGATACAGTATTTTTCCTTTTTAAAGAAGTTTGAATATGTTTTAAAGGTCTTTAAAATGTGTTAATTTTCCAGCTTAGATACAATTCTTTATGTTTTACTAATTTCTTTAATGCAATGTTTCAGCTTCTGCAGCTTTAATTTAACTGCCCTGAATGCCCCTTTTGGTGGCACAGTGGCTTAGTGGTTAGCACTGTCGCCTTGCACCACCACGGTCCGGGTTTGATTTCCGCCCGGGGACCGTGTGCATGGAGTTGGTATGTTCTCTCCATGCTTGGTGGGTTTCCTCTGGGTACTCTGGTTTTCTCCCACAGTCCAAAAACATGCAGATTAGGCTAACTGGCATTCCCAAATTGCCCATAATGTGTGAATGAGTGTGTGAGTGTGCCTGGTGATGAATTGGCACCCTATCCAGAGTGTACCCTGCATTCTGCCCTGGGATAGGCTCCAGACCCCACGCGATCCTGTCTATGCTGCTAACCACTAATAGCTATCCTAGCACTTCCTAAGAGCTTAAAAGGGCTAGGATATCCGTTAGTGGTTAGCCGCTACCCCTGAGGAGCTGTATCTCTGCCAAAAACCTGAGCAAAGAAAAAAAAAATCTCTCTCTTTTGCAACCTCAAACCATCTCTTTCTCGTTGTTGTGCTTGCAACTTTCTCTTAAGTGCGCTTAACTTAGGTTGAGGCACCATCATAATTCTGCCACAGATACCAGCCAATGTTTCTGATTGGCTCATTCAATTTGATCTCAGCTTCTGTTGTTGCCTTTAGCGGCTAGTTATGCTTCATCATCACATGTGCTCATTTAGAAGGTAAACCTTACAATGTTCTTTAGGTAGTCTGAAATTAAGTACATGGTTAAACTAGGTAATGTATTGTTAAAAAAGGCTATATATATAAATATTATATTTGTCCAATAGGATATAATTCTTCGTAGTGTTTGCCCTGTTTTCAGTCTCTGTGTAACAGCTAGAATCACCGCACCACTTTCACTCACCATCTGTACCGCTTCATCCTGTATACAGGGTCGTGGGGGGGCTGGAGCCTATCCCAGAAGACTTAGGGCAGAAGGAGGCGTACACCCTGGATGGGGTACCAGTTACAGGCAATTTGGGAACACCAACTACCTTAATCTGCATGTCTTTAGACTGCGGGAGGAAACCGGAGTACCCGAAGGAAACCCACCGAGCACAGGGAGAACATGCGAACAACGAGAATCGAACACGGAACCTTAAGGTGCAAGGCGATAGTGCTAACCACTAAGCCACCGATCACCATTCCAGATTTATTTAATAATTACAGTACATCCCAATTAGAAGCGTAAATGCCAGTCTCTGTTCCGACATCAGTTTATTTTTGTTTTAAGCATTATTTCTTTATTTTTTTATTTTTTTTTGGTCAGTGAACCAGGTTTATTGAAGACACAAATAAACTATATTGCACTGCACAAAAATGAGACTGTGTTATTATTTTAAGTTATAATAACAATCTTTCTTTTTCCCCTCTGAACTCCACAAGTTACATGCATATGTTTTTTTATTATTATTATTTTAATAAGGCAACTACTGTTCTCTAGCAAATATTATAAACTTTTTTTATTCTGCACTGTTTTCTATAACAACGTCTGTAAAATGCGCCGGCAGCATCGCTGTTGTACTTTCTACATCCTCACACTGTAATATAGAAGTGGGAGTCGCTTTCCCGATGCCTCCAGTTAAATCGTTTTCCCCTGTAGTCCTAGTAGAAACAAATGCTCTAAAAATTAAGTGAGATAAATATATAAGCTGATAAAACATGTGCACGTACTAGCATTGTTGCTCTGTTTTTTTTTTGTAATCATACACTAGTTGGAATTTACTGGGTAAAATAAGTTCCAAGTGTACAGTGTAATGATTCCCTCTGTTTTTTTTTGTTTTGTTTTTTAATAAAATGATATGCATGAGTTCAGAGAAAGGAGAGAGAGAGAGAGAGCGAGAGAGCAAGAGAGAGAGATTACCATAATCAATGCATTTCAAAACCATTTCAGTTGTACAAGGTAATCCTGTTTTCTTCTCAAGTGTGGCTTTATTATCGTGTGTAACTAAGATGAATAACCATAAAATAATAACACAGACAACTTTTTGTGCCGTGCACTTGTGCCTATTGTCTGACAAAACATACACACTATGAAGAAAAAATATATACTGCTGTCTGGACAGAGAGAAGCTGTCTGGACAGTTCTACTGGGAAAAGTACAAGTTGTGTGCGCAGGAACAAGTTTGTGAACAAGCGAAAGATTTTGAGCATGTAAGAGAGAGAGAGAGAGTTTTTTTGCACTCAACATTGTGTCAAATTTTTTTAATTTTTAGTCAAAAAAACTTCCTGCTTCCTTTTGGCCAAAACATGGTATTGGTGCTAAAAAGTGTCTCACCTAGGTGAAAAAGTGAGTTTTCGGATAGTATCATATAACATCATTTTTCTTGGTACTGCTATGCTTCTTATCTCACGATCTATGCTTCATTTTTTTGTAAGTATGCATACATATTTATATTTTTATCAGATAAAAGAAACACATCTGCTGAGTACAATTTCATGCCCTTTTATGTAGTGTATGTAACTTTTTTTAAAATTCAAATCTTTCAATGATCTTAACTGTCATTCAGATAAAACTTGGCCAATTTAGATTTAACATTAAAAAACAAAGCTAAAAAAGTGTATTATTTTAAAATGCAAAATTGTTAGGGTATTGCAACATGAATTTGACATGGTTATGGACATTTCAGATTTTTTAGTTTTTAAAGCTTTTACCAAAAACAATTTAAGCAACAATTTTAACGTCATATGCTTTTAGAAGCTTACACCAATTTAAGTATCAATACCCAAAGAAATATGAATAATAAGCATGTTAAATGATTATTGTTTGAAGCGAGACATTATAACACTGAGAGATGGGCTTTTTTGGGGCACAATGGGGTTTCTTTGGCGCACACATTTTCTGCATTATATGTATAACATAAAACAAATAAAATCAGCCCCAATGCTGTGTTTTGGTGGTTTCCTTATTTACTGTAGCTCTTTAAAATGTTGCGGAGCTGAGCATTGAGCCATTGTACAGTATGTGAGGTCACAAAGGGGAAAAAAATCTGATTTGCTTGTTTAAGTCTCACCCAATACAACGATGGAAATTGGATAAACATCATGTTTTTTCTTCATTTATCTGAATGTCTAAAAATTATTTAAAAGTCAATTTTGCATAATCCGTCCCCCCTTAAAGCACAGAGCTTGTAGGTTTACCTTATGAAATGGGAGTACTGTATAACGGCATTAGCAAGAGACAGGAAGCGAGCGATAAATAAGTTCACCTCTTTTAAAAAACACATTTAAACCAGAACACCACTGAAGACTAATTTAATCGACCTTTTTTTCCCCATAATACAGACACACAGAGACATTCCTGCTAACACCCATTCCTCGCGTGTTGCACATTTTTCTGTTTTGCACACTGCTCATTTGAACATCAGAAGACTATCTTGCACTTTAGGCCATGGACAATCACACTGCTGCTGATGCACATCTTTTATCATTTCATACACCCTGTCTCTAATCATACGGCTGCTATCCTATTCCACCCTATTTTTGAACTCATTTTATATCTTCATACTTCCACAGTTTACACTTTCATCTTGTAAATCATGTGCCTGTGCAATTTAAATGTCTACTTTCACTCTATTTTATTTTGATTATTCATTTTATTTTATTTTATTTATTTATTTCATTTTTCATTCTATCTTTACTTTAATCCCCCCCCCTGTCCCCTGGAAGGGGTTCCAGGCCTCCTGCGACCCTGTTCAGCATAAGCATTACAGAGAATGTGTGGGAGAGTGTTAGTTCATTAGTTTCTAAGCCAGAAATGATTATACAGAGACAGACAATATTGGTAGCAAGGCACATATAAATGGAGAGGATGGTGGATCTCAACGAGAAGCCATGTGTTATTTCAATAAAAGCAAACTTGTGAAGAGAATGGAAGAAATAGTACAGACCTTCAGAAAGTTGAGTAATAAATTAATCCACACCCACAAACTTTATGCACTGCCTCGCCAAAAAGGAAGTCACAAATTCTAAGCTTTGATTATGACACACAGTGTGGTGGCAAATTCATTTATGAAAATGATTCCTCATGCTCCCAGAACCACTCTTTCACAACTTAAGTTCCATAATATTGCCAGGCCATCAGGGATAATGAACTCCACAGGTGTGTTTACCTGGTCATTCAGTACATTCAGGTCATCAGCTGACTTTATTTTTTTGCCACATATCGTTACTAAGCCTAGACTTGAGCAACTGAAGCATCCCCAGATCCTAACACTACCTCCAGAGGCTTGTACAGTGGACACTATGCATGGTGCATGGTACCATCGCTTTGGAATAGGCTCAATCTGGACTCATCAGACCATATGACCTTTTCCCATTCCTCCAAAGTCCAATCTTTATCCTCCCTAGCAAATTAAAGACATCCTCCCTCACTAAGTGGTCAATCCCATGAGTTCAAGTCATAATGTGCACATTCACGATTGAACATAGCTTTAATTTCTATTAATCGATTTTTTAACGATGCGGCTTTACCAAGTGTTTAAGTGATCTCTGATCACGATCATTCATTATGACCACATTTCTTCCATGATGTTGATGGTTCATTATTATCCTTCCAGATTTAAATTATGTTTTGGAAAAGTGGTTGTAGTTTCAAATAAAAAGTGCCCAGTTAGTCATTAATTGTGTACAATAACACTCAAAGCTGTTAGTGTACATAATACATTTGGTGATTTGGACTATTTATCTACAGTATATCTTAACTGAAGGATGTATTTGATTAATGGTCGAAAGCTGATGAGTGATAGCGACAGGTTGGCTCTCGGGTAATGGGTAGTATGCTTCATTAGTGAGAGTCGGTGGCTCTACACTGGCATGAAGCAGATGGCATGAGACCATGCGTGACTGTGATTCTGTCACCAGCTGGCTTTTCTAGAACACTGGCGTTATTCTGGCGTAGAGTGACATCTCCACGACAAAGTTTCCCACACTCTACGCATCAGGGTACAGTTTGCCAAAGACGTCAGCATTGCATAAGTGTAAACGGGAGCAGTTTTACCTAGCTGGAGTGTTTATCGTTTTAATTCAGGAAGTCACCATTAACCTCCATATTTCTGGTCACGGTACAATGTGTCCACGCAATTTCCCTTAATTCACTCTGAACAACAATGGACAGGCTAATTCATTAAAATCTGAAGTGATTAAGCAAATGAACTTGCCAATTGTCATGCTAATTACCAGGCAAGCCATGCTTTCAAAGGCACTTTTCCTAAAGCTTTCAGGGCTGAAAATAAACTCTTAACAATTCAACGATAATTAAGTTCCTGAAGCAGATTTAACATTTGTTAAATTAGTCGCTAGGATCCATCAGGGGTTCTAATGTTCCACAAGTGAAGAATAACTTAGCGGTGCGGACAAGAATGCACACACTG
The DNA here is from genome assembly GCA_028565275.1 of Leiocassis micropogon. Lineage (NCBI taxonomy): Eukaryota > Metazoa > Chordata > Actinopteri > Siluriformes > Bagridae > Leiocassis > Leiocassis micropogon. The sequence goes on along the minus strand of JAOVVA010000004.1, from coordinate 21,493,384 downwards.
GACCACTAACCATATTTAAAACATACACACACACACACACACACACACACACACACACACACACACTGCTGGAACTGTCACCATACATTTGAATAACCGTTTCTCTATACTGTGTTGATGATGTATATTTGAAGACTATGATATTGCATTAGTTTGTTAGACATTCGACTTGTATTTCAGTTAAATGATGTTTTGTGTACACTGTAGATCTGTTTTTAGAGTCAGATACACTTATTATAGTCCTATAGATACATTTTAGCGATCAGCTGTAACATTATAATTACCCGCCTAATATTGAGTAGGTCCCCACTTTTGCCACCCAAACTGTAATGCACTGTGTGTTCTGACACCTTCTAATGGAACCAGCATTAACCTTTTTCTCAATTTGAGCTAGAGTACTGTACAGTACCTCTTCTATTGAATCAGATTACACAGGCCAGCCTTCCTTTCCCCATGTGCATTAGTGAGCCTTGACTACCCATGACACTGTCATCGATTACCAGTTTTCCTTCCTTGGACCACTTTTGGTATGTCCTGACCACTACAGACTGGGAACATCCCACAAGAGCTGTAGTTCTGGAGTTGTTCTGACCCTGTTGTCTAGATATCACAATTTGGTCCTTGACAAAGTCAGTCTAATTCTTATGTTTGCATCCAACACATCAACTTCAGGGACGAAATGTTCACTTGCTATCTAATATATCCCACCCAGTTCCAGATGTGTTTTCAAAGAGATTAACTGTAGCTACTGTACTGTCACAAGGACCAAATTGTGATGTGTGGTCCAAAAGGTGATGGGTTTTCCAATGGATAGTCCATATTTTTGAACACTATGGCTATGTTTAAGTTACAAGTCACCTTGTTCAATTCGGATTTTAGATTTGCACATCCTAATTTGGAATACGAAATGTTTCCACAATATACACTATATGACCAAAAGTATGTGAACACCTGAACGTTTCCATTCTTATACCCCCATATATTGGCCTGGAGTCTACAGTGTCTTTGTAAGGACCAGTTCACTTTGCAAGACAGTGACACTAAACACAAAGAGACATTCTGAATGGTCACAAGTAAAACAAAGTATGCCTAGGATTCCTCTGACAAACATCCAGATGAACCCCCTTTAATTTCCAACAATTTCCAGATCGCACCGTTTCAGGATAAAATTTTGGGAGTGTTTGAGACTTAGACACTCTGTGATGACTAAGCATGAGTTTGGCATAGTTGTAGTTGAGTACATTATAATTGTACGGTAGAGAATTTAAATATAGGACAGTGTGGCATGCTCTAGCAAAATACAGTAGGTTCAGGAATGTGGGAAAGCCTTTTTAGTCTCTCACTCTTTCCTGTTATAATAACCTCTACTATTCTCCAAAGGTTTTACACTGGACTATAAAACAAATCTGTTGGGACTTGTGCCTAGTTAACAACAAGAGCTTTAGTGAAGTCAGACACTGATGTTTGACAAGAAGACCTGGTGTACCAGTTGGTTTGCCATCCCAGGGGGTTGAGATCAGGGCTCTGTGCAGGTCACTCGAGTTCAACCACTCTAACTTCGGTAAATCATGTCTTCAAGAAGCTTTCTTCATACACAGTGTGACTGTCTTGCTGGAACCGGTCGCTACAAAGACATTCTAGGCTCAAGGCCCACATATGGAAGTATAGGGATGGAGATGTTCACATATGTCTGGTCATATAGTGTACAGTATATTTTAGAAACATTTAATATTCCCAGTTTAAGCGTATGCAGATGCTTAAACTGATTTTTCTGGGTAGCACAAAAGCATTTAAGTGGAAAGAAAATGTGAGGTGAGGAAGCAAGAAGGGAGAAGACTATCGCCAAAATATTTCTACATGAATAATTCTCGTCGCAAAAATCACATTAATCAGTGCTAATTTAATTTACCAGTATGGCTTCCACCCTTATTATTCAGCAGCTCCAGCACATCCCATTTTTCTGCTTGATGAACTACGAGTACAGTGGCAGAAAGTGTGATGAAAGGCAAGGGTGAAAAATGCTTTATGTTACAGTTAATTGTGCACACAAGATACTAGCCTAAATCAAGGCCGTGAAGTCATAATGTATGCATGTAATGTAGGCTGTTTATCACACTTTTAATTTGCTGTTGTGATTCGGCAAATTAATAAACGTAAATATTTTTGTTTTGACGTGCTGTGCTGTAAAAAAGCTGCCACTGTTTGAGGATAAGTTGACCAAGCACACATCTGCTATACTTATGGCTCACGTTATGGCAAGAGTAATAAGTTAATAAGTGTAAAAGATGTTTAGGGCAATGTATTAAATCTGAGTCTTTAATTGCGTTCCATATTTTCTTTTCTTTTATTTATTTATTTATTTATTTATTTATTTATTATTATTATTTTTTTAAAGCATTTACCATTTACTTAACACAATTTCAACAAAACCTTTCTTTTATTCATATAGATAATTGAGTCTGTTACAGCAGTTTATAATTGTTAACAACTTTTTTTTTCATTATTAAGGTGAGGTAACACTAATAGGAGAAGGAAAACGTAAGTTTGGAGCAAATAGGGTACAACAGCGTTTCCCAAAATATTGGGCCATCTGCAGCTGGGCCATGAGACGTCACTTATAATAAATTAAGAAAATGTTTTTTTAATTGTCCATTTTGTAATTAGGTTTAAAAAGTAAGTAACCAGAACTAAAAAAAATCTATTAAAGCTTTGGGTGGGGCACAGAAGACTTTTTAAGTTTGGGAGTGGCTTGGGTACATGCCAGAGCATCTCCAAATCCTAAATGACCCACAACCTGTTCTACACGCTGTCCAATGCATGTCAGCACATATGTTTTCATGAAAATGCCCATGAAATAGCAATTGGGGGAAAAAAAACATAGCGTATCACCCACCAAACTATTAATAATAAAAAAATAATATCATTAAGGTAACATGAAAATATTGCATGAAAAATAGTGCTTCGTAGAGACAAACAGGACTAATTCCTGGACTAATTTAAGAAAAATCAATTGGCAAACCTTATACGACAACTGCAGCATTTCCCTCCGTAGTAAATGATGCCTCTTGTGCATCCATTCAGGCATAAATACACGTTTGAATTTGAGTAAATAGGGCAGAAATAAAGCCATGATGCAGTTGCAGAGCTGTTCATTACAGCAGTACACATGCAGAGCCTGCATATGGCAGGTTGTCTTGTCTTACCCATTGCATGTTGTCTTGTCTGTAGGATTTCCATGTTCTGCTTGAGTCGCTGTACTGCAGCTGGTAGCTGCTCACCCAGTCAGTGCTGCCCCATCGGCCCTGGGTGGCCACCGCTGTTACCTCCAACCGATCTCTCAGGTCCATCTGCAGCCAGGGTTGATGGTCCTCACTGTCTGGAGACCATCCACCAGAACCTACAGAGGGAGTAAGGAGGAAATAGCAATAGTAAGGATATTTAGAGCAGGGACATCGAACAAATAATATAGCTTTTGTAGCTTGACGTCTTTGTTCTTTTGACGGCAATATCTAATTCAGCTCTACAGGAAAATGAACAGACCTCGGAGAGGTGTAATATTACATTCCTGTAACCAAACACATCCAATGACCTCCAGACCTGTAATAGACCTAAAACTCATCAGTTCTCCATTCCATTGTCTCAGTCTTAGATCCAACCTCAGTGTCAACCTCAGACTGTTTGTGAATCCAGAAATGGTCCTGTTTATTACTTAGTTATCAGCTTTTCTAGGGTTAATTATAACATTTCTTTAGGTTTCTGACATTTAAATCAGACTTAGCCTCCCGGTACCCTTCTCTCACAACATGTTGGACCTTACTTAAGGCTTTTCCGTGTCTCCCAAGAAATATGGACCCCCCCCAATCTGCTCTTCACTTTGTGCAGTAATTTTGTTTTTCGGGGTCTTTAGCTCGAAGTCCTGGAGGTCTACAGAGCAGAGTCGCTCAGCGGACACTTAAAATGCAGAAGAGTAGCACGCGAGCGGGGTGATGTAACGCGCCCCTGGGACTTCAAAGGCCATAGAACTGAGTGTGGCCGTTTGATCTCCGCATTGAGGACAGCAGCACAAAGACTGCACGAGCTCCTGTGGCACTTTGACTTTAGTACAGAGGCAGCGTTTGTGATCCTGCCACCGAAGAGGAAAAGGCCGCTGCATCTTAATGTTAAGGTCCCTGTTCCCAGCCGAGAAAACCGCTCATCTGCTGGACGTCATAAGGGACTCCCGTGTGTGGCCATGCTCAAGAAGAACTAGGAGGGGTCAGTTGGCCAGAAGGATCTGTTCAAGGGAGCATGCAGGAGCTGCTGCCCATGTGGGCCCACTCTGCCCGCTGCCATGGCAAGCGATGGTACTGCCTTCAGACCCGCACATACACACCTTCACCACTTTCCTCCACTTTTTTCGGTCCTCCCTCCTTAAACCCTTTCCTTTCTGTGTGTCTGTGGTGCCATTTGTGCGTCAAACCCATTCCACAGTGAAGCAAAACCCCTCCTTTGCCAACCACTCTGTAGTTGATTGTATAAAATACAGTGGAAAAAAAGAAATGTATGCCAGTCCTGTGCCCCGGAAGCATTCTTGTTTTTGCAAAATTAAATAAACTATTTAAGCCATTTTAGTTACGTTCATCTGTATGCCATTACATGGGTTAAATATGCCTAAAACTTTACCCAATCTATTTATCCTCTCATCGATGCACAAAGATTTAATGCAAGTTATTTCCTGCTTGTTTAAGGGAGCTTTCTAGGCAGTATAAGGTGCTAAGAAAAAGTAATCTCCAGATCGTACTGCTGTGATTATGGATTGGCTTGAGGGGATTGCAGATTCCTTAGTGCTGTATATATTTTATCTTGTACTGCACTGATTTCAGTATAGCTGTGGGCATGACTTTCAATGGTACTGTATCTAGATAGAGTAAAACAATTTTACTGCCAGCTTCCAGGTCATATTAATATTATATTTGCATACTGTATAGATGGTAATGGACTATAACATGGACCAATAACCTAGTCACTGTGAGTTCCGAAGGTTTTTTTTTCCCCTTTTGCTTTAAACTTGGTAGAAATTACAGATAATCCTCATAAGCCAAAGCTGTGCAAATATCAAAATGTACTGGCTTACAAGGAAAGATCTGCCAACCCACATAAAACAAGAAGAAGAACAACAAGGAGAAATAATTTTTGCTCCATGAGGATGTGCCCATTTACTATTCTTTTCTTTTTTTTTCCATCTTCTAGTCGTTTGTTCTATTGATTATCTTTAGTTAAGAAAGAGTTTGTAGAAATAGTTCAGAAGTTAAAGTTAAAAACAAGCTGATCAGCTTTAATGTAATCAGTGATATTATTATTTCACTATCTTACTCCTTGTTTACACTAAGTTGTACTTCTTTCTTCATCAGCCGAACACACTTGCTGTTTAAAGTAGATTATATTACATCTGTTCATGACATTTACTTAACATTTTGTCAACACTGTCAGTTTGAGTATTTTACACGCCCTCACCTCAGACTGGGGAGGATTTGTTTGTCCTCACGACCCGTGTTTTATCTCATGGCGGCACTTCACATGTCTACTTTAATTAGCACCATGGTTTTGGAATATATGAGACGAACTGTTTTTTTGGGGATTCCAATTCCTCCCCATCACTAGGGGGCTCCCACATTAGGGTTACTACTACCACTTGGTCGGGAGGGCCGAAGACTATCACATGTTTCCTCCGAACCACGTGACGGCAGCAGACCGCATCTTTTCGAACTACTCGCTCATACACCGTTGGGGGCAGCGTAACACACTTGGAGGACAACGCTATCCGCTCCTTCCGCTTGCGTGAGCTCACAGATGCCCCTGATTGGCTGTAGAGCCATAATTAATGTGGGAGCACAAGTACCTCTCATCCTTTCCCTCTGAGAGAGCTCGGCCAATCAGCTCTCTCTAGACCTCCGGCTGCGAGAAGTTACAGCATCATCCGGGGATTGAAGTCGATCCCCGGATGATAGGGCGAGCTACGCCACACGGGGGCCTGAGACAAACTGGTTTTAAACTTTCTGCAGGAAGAATAAACACATTGACCTGTCCAGACATCTTTGAAGACTGAGTTTTCATAACTTTCATAACTTTTTTTGGAGTAAGCCCTGCTGTATCACACGTTTGTTTGTTTTGTAATGATTTGGGTGCTTTGTAGGAGCATTATGGTTGTTTCAGATACTCTGTGTATTTATGGTAAACTAGAGCATATGATTAGCTCTTTTGAGCAACATGTGTAGCCATAGCCACTTTAAAGGCAAAAGCACTATATTTGTCCGAAAAAGCCAAAAATAATTTGGCAAAAAATATCATTCCATTTACTCAACATTTTGATTTAATTCATAGTGCAGGTTTAACTTCCTGTGAAAAACGAGCGACTGCCAAAGTTTCATCAAATTTTGTCCAGCCAGTTTTACGTGATGCTTTGACAAAATCAGTTGGACAAACATACATACCTACAGACCTACAGAGAGATGAGACATTTCTAAGACTGGTTTCTGGTCCTCCAATGTATGAAACGTAAATATATCATTGAAAGAGTGAGTTCTGACCAAAATACAGACAAAACCTTTCTTTTCTTTATATAGGTAGATTGATGGATTGATTGATACTAACATAGTTAAAAAAAAAAAAAAAGAATGCCCATGTTTGATGTCAGAGCACATTCAACAAAAGCAGATGTTGATTGGAAATGAGCATTCTGGCTTCACCTCATATGGAGAGAAAAGGCTCATCTTAAGACTAGGCCTGCACTATTGGAGGAAAAACATTTTTTCAATTATTTTGACATGAATTCCGATACTAAGCTATTAAATGCACCATTTAATTTTATAACATATTTATCCAGAGTTAATGCCAAATAACGGCAAGAATGACCTTATTAATGAAACATAATTGTTTGCCAATATAGAATTTTCACCTCTAAGGAATTTGAAAAACAAAACAAAATGAAAACCTAAATTATTGACAAACTCTACATAAATTAAAGACTATGCGTATATTACCTGTAATAAATTTTAGCCTTTTGCAGTTAAATAATTGCACACGTTCATATTGCGATTTTTATGTAACCAATTGTGCAACACTAATTAGGGCTACAGTAATTTGATAACATAATCAACTATTGATTATAACAATAACAAAAAATTAACCAACAGAACAGTCAATTACTTTACCAAAAACAAAAATTATTTATAATGTAAAAGTACACAAGTCTCTTAATATGTACATATGTACTGTACAGTATAAATCACTGTAGACTTTATCACACTCCCAAAGCTGCCTGAGGCAGCAGTTGCTCTGTTATTTGTGCTTTGTTTTATTGTCCCAGACGGCGTGCTGGCATAGTGGTTAGTACTGTCGCCTTGAACCTCCAGGGTTAAGGCTTGACTCCCATGATCTTACCGTGCTTGATGGGTTTCCTCCAACAGTCCAAAGACATGCAGATTAGACTAATTGGCATTCCCTAATTGGCTGTAATGTGAGAATGAGCATTTGAGTGTGTGTGTCCAGCGATGGATTGGAACATTGTCCAGTGTGTACCCCACCTAGTGCCTTAAGTCTCCTGGAATAGTCTTCAGGCCCCCCATGACCCTGTATACAGGATAAAGTGAGTAAATGGGTCATTGACACCACACCCCCGCCACAAAAAAAACCAAACACCCTACCAGTACACACACACTATATAGTGATTTCTATTATTTGTCGGTCCAGCTATGAGAACAGTGATTTCAGACCATCTTCCTTTTGAAGATGACAGAACAAACAGACAAAAAGCGATATCATTTACTAAGTAAAGGTTTCTCATTTACATTACAGATCAGGAAGTCGAAAGGATTCTGCAGTGAATGTTTGAACAATGAAAAAGAAAATTTAAAAAGAGCAAGCTGTGATCTTTCCTTCCTAACTTAATTGAGGGACTTATTTTATTAAAGAGCAGCCACACTGGCTGTTTGCTTTTCTGACCACCCACGGCACATGGGATTTAAGTAGAGATCTAACTAATCACACATCACACAGACTGAACTTTACACGATGAGGAACGGCAAACCTGAAATGTTTACTCAACAACAAAGAAAAATGAATTTAAACATAAGCGTCATGCAGATCAGTAAATACAAAGAGCTGATGGATGATGCATGCTTTATAAAAATGTACTCAGGAATCAAAAAGACAATCCAGGTCAAGTGGTATTAGGTACTAGAATTAGCCTTAGGGATATGTAGAAAACTATAGTATTTATGGTATTTGTCAGACACCCTTATCCACTTTAATTTTTTTATTTAAATCTCATTATACATCGGACCAGTTGAGGGTTAAGGGCCTCACTCAAGGCCCCAACAGTGGCAACCTGTGGCGGACTTCTGATCAGTAGTTCTTAACCTTAACCACTGAGCTATCTTCTGCTTCCCTAACTGTTTTGAATCGGATATTAAAAATAACATTTAGACCTTAGGGCCAGATTAAACAATATTCTTTTTTTTTAACCATGGCTCATTATAAATCTGTTTTGTGGAAAATACATAAAAAACAGATTTAAATCTATCCAAGGCTCTGCTATTCAGATTTGTAGCAGATGCAGCAATATATTTGGCTGTAATCTAGTGCAGCTAAGTACTGTAGATGGCTACATGTAGATAATAAGATAATAAGGTGTTAAGTAAAGTGAACTCTGCTTTCATCATCTATACCGCTTTATCCTGTATACAGGGTCATGGGAGGTCTGGAGCCTATCCCAGACGACTTAGGAATTGAGGCATGGTACTGTACACCCTTTACAGGCTGCCAAATCCATTGCAGGGTTCACACACATACAGTACACACACACTCATTCACACACTACAGGGCAACTTGGAAATGCCAATTAGCCTAATCTGCAGGTCTTTGGACTGTGGGAGGAAAAAGGAAAACCTGGAGGAAACCAACAAGGACGAGGAGAGCCAGCAAATTCCATGCACACAGAGCTGGGAATCAAACCTGGCCGGGAACCAAACCCAGACCCTGGAGGTGCAAGGTGACAGTCCTCAGGCAACAGTGCCGCCTTATTTTTGTAATACATGATACAGAATTTCAGTTAAGATAAAGCAGAGAAGACATGAGATAAAGCTGACGTGGGCACATAAAGAAACATCATTTCAGCTTATTGGTGTGTCAGATCATATGGATGATGCATGTTTAAAATAGATGATGCATGCTTAAAAATGTACACAGAAATCAAATAGACTATCCAGGTCAAGTGTTATTGGGTACTAGAATCAGCTTGATAAATGCTTTTAGTTGGTTAGGTGAAAGCAGGAGGATATGAGAAAACTAAATAACATGGATTTGGTACACGCTATATCCAGAGCAACTTACTGTACACTTTATTTTACTTTTTTTTTATTTTTTATGAATCTTATTTAACATCTGAGCAGTTGCGGGTTAAGGACCTTGCTCAAGCGCCCAGCTTGGTGGTGCTGGGGTTTGAACTTTGGGACATTCTGATCAGTAGGCCAAAACCACTGAGTTACTTCTTACCCCCTTACTGTTTTGGAGCAAACACATAAAACAGGTTGTTATATACACAAGGCTCTGCTACTCAGATCTGTAGCAGATGCACCAATACTGTACATTAGGCATTACATAAGGCGTTAGGTAAATAAACACCAATCTATGCCTGCTATCGTCTGTTATGTAGTGCCACTTTTGTTATACATGATGCAGAATTTCAGTTAAGATAAAGCGGAAATGACATGAGATAAAGCTGACAAGGGCACATAAAGAAACAGCATTTCATCTTTTTGGTCTGTCAAACCTCAGAACAATGACGCCTGAATTTCAGAACTACTTGTTTACCAAGTAGCAAAAGGAGGCTCAATTTTGCATACTGAATCGGTCCTCGAATCGTGTAGAAACAGTGACATTAGTGCTCACATGGTTACTTAAAGATGAGCTTTGCATTGTGGGAGTCACCAGACAGAGACAGTAAGACAGTCCGTATCTTTTGTAGACAGGATTCAGTACACGAGCATCTTCTTCTTCTTTGTCTTTTGGCTGTTCCCTTTCAGGGGACCACAGCGAATCATCTGCCTCCATCTAACCCCTTTTCTCTGCATCCTCTTCTCTCACACCAACTAACTTCATGTCCTCTCTCATTACATTCATAAATCTCCTCTTTGGTCTTCCTCTAGACCTCCTGCCTGGCAGTTCCAACCTCAGCATCCTTCTACCGATATATT
>JAOVVA010000004.1:21460035-21483052 GCA_028565275.1 Leiocassis micropogon | reverse complement strand
CTAATAGTTAAATGTGTTTGATGATCAGAAACATTTTGTGTGACAAACATGCAAAAGAATAAGAAATCAGGAAGGGGCAAATAGTTTTTCACACCACTGTATCTTAGTACTTTAAACCTTTTTTTTTCACAATTCCTGGCATTTAGTCCTAGTAAACTTTCCCTGTCTGAGGTCAGGATCACTACTTTATTTTAAGAAAGTGAAATGTCAGCATAATAGAGAGATAGTTTTATTTCTTTTATCAGAAGTCAGAAGTTTTACATACTGTACACTTTCTTTACTGTAGTTACGTATGGCCTTTATATTGTGTAATTTGGATAAAACTTTCCGGCTGATTTAGCCTTCCTCAAACTGCTGACAATTGTTGCTGGAATTTTAGCTCATTCCTCCTGACACAACCGGTGTAACTGAGTCAGGTTTCTAGACCTCCTTGCTCTGACATGCTTTTTTCAAACTTTCTATTGGATTGAGGTAAGGGCTTTATAATAGCCGCTCCAATACCTCGGATTTGTTGCCCTTAAGCCATTTTGCCACAACTTTGAAAGTATGCTTGGGACCATTGTCCATTTGTCAACCAAGCTTAAACTTCCTGGCTTATATCTTGAGATACAGCTTCATATATATTTACTTTCACGCCTGTTAATTACAAAAACCGTCTGTCATCAGCTCCACCAGTCAGTTCCCAGTCCCCGCTGAAGCACAGCACATCCCCCCCCCCCACACACACACTTTCCTCCAGACATAAAAAAAAAGTGGTCATTATGGCCAAAGAGTTCACTTTTTTTCTCTCATCAGAACCGAGGACATTTCTCCAAAATGTAAGTTTTTTTTTGTGTTTTTGTTTTTGGAACAGTGGCTTCTACCTTGCAGAGCAGCCTTTCAGGTTACGTCGATATCGATCTTGTTTTACTGTGGATACAGATACTATGTACCCGTTTTCTCCAGTGTCTCCAGAAGGTCCTTTGCTGTTGTTCTGGAATTGATTTGTACTTTTTCGTTCAAAAGGATGTGTCTCCTTCCTGAGCAGTATGACAGCTGCATGGTCCCGTGGTGTTTATACTTGCATAGTATTATTTGTACAGATGAACAGGGTACCTTCAGGCATTTGGAATTTGCCCCCAAGGATGAACCAGGGTTACAATCGATTGATTTATTTATTTATTTTCTGATGTCTTGGCTGATTTCTTTTGATTGTCCCATGATGTCAAACAAAGACGCACTGAGTTTGAAGCTCTGCCTTAAAATACATTCACAGGTACAACTCAAATTGACTCAAATGATGTCAGTTAGCCTATCAAAAGCTTCTAATGACATGATAATTTTCTGGAATTTTCCAGAATGTTTAAAGGCTTAGTCAACTATGTATAATTTGGACCCACTGCAATTGAAATAATCTATCTGTAAAGAATTTTTGGACAAATAAATTACTTCCGTCATGCATGTTCCAACCAACTTGCCAAAATGATAGTTTGTTAACATGAAAACAACAACAACAAGATGAATTACTTCAATCTACATGCATAAAAACTGCATTTTTAGTTCAACTGTAGACATGAAGCGAAGGAATTCCAATATATCCCCCCCTTTGTTTGGTAGTCATTTAGCATTTACAATACTCTGTACACATGAACTTTTACAAAGTTTTGCGAGCATCACCAAATGCAATGAGCAGTGTCTGGGACGTGATTTCCACCTAAAGGATGAACATCAGCAAGTGACTTTGAAGAAAATCAGCGTTTCCTGTATTTTAAATTTTTTTTATTATTATTATTATCATTATTTTTAAAGGTTTGCTTTTAAAACAAAATTACTAAAATACTGATAAAAGAAGTCATTATATGGAGGACATCTGTCTCTCCTGTGCACACGTATGCTCTCTCAGCACCTTTGAGTCTTATTAATGCGTGTCTGATCTCTCCAGCTGAGTGATTCATGGTGGAAAAAGGATCAGTGTCTGTCTCACTCCCAGGAACGATGCTCACTTATCTACTGTTTACTCAAGTCAGAAAGTAGCTTACAATCACTTTCTACTGCAGACTCTTATATACAGTACTATAGTTTAAGTAGATTTCGACTTCCATACTGTATCATACAGTAAATCCTATAACAATGCTGTATATCTAAAGACACATTTGCTTGATTTGCATTTCCTCCACTCAAATGGTCACGTTCTAGCATTTTTAATATACTCCGAAATTAAATCCCAGAATGTAACTTATGAATAATTTAAGCTAACAAATTGCATGTGTGACCAAATTTTTAAAAGCCTTTTAAAGTTGTTTATGCAGAGTTGCAAGCCCAGAGAACAAAGTTTGGTATACTGATTTATTTATTTATTTATTCATTTATTTTTATTTTTTATTTTTATTTTTTTGTGATGCATGTGATTAGAAATAAGTATGGAATAAATCAAAGGCAAAGCAAAGAAGTGATCAAAGAGTTGACACTTCAAAGAGAAGTTTTTGGGAAAAAAACTAAAAACAAACAAACAAAACATTAAGATGAAACCACACTCTTGAACTGATTAAAGGAAAGATAGAAACAGATGCATTCAATTAATAAGTCAAGAGGTAAAACAAACAAACAAACAAATAAATAAATCATGCATGCATACATACACAAATATGCATGCATTGCTGATGAGTTGGTGTGTGGAAATAAATTTCTCAAGGGAAAAAATAAATAAATAAATATCTGTCCAATGATTTTCCCAAAAGATTCCTACTCGGAGAAAAAAAAAAGGGAAACGTACTATAAACATACTTATATGTAAAATTCATCCATGGAATTTTCAGAGACACCTCCATGCATTTCCTCTGAAACCCATACAAGAGTTTTCCAAAACTCTTGTATGGAAAACTCTTGTATGGGGTTGACCACACGGGCACTAATTTAATGTTGATAGCGACAGTGTTGGAATTACATAATTACAGCTGGTCATAAATTTGTTTTATTGAAGGACATTTTTTGGATTAAAGCACACTGTAGGGTACCCTAAGCTTTTAAGCCTCAGTAGAAACTGTGAATAAATCAGAAAAAAATTACCATGCCCTTCAAAGTGCAAATAATTTTCCCTATTACTGTATAACTTAAAATATTCTTCTTCATTACTATGGTTTAGTAGCAGACAATAGAACATTTCGGGTTGATGACAAAAAAAAAAAGAAGGAGTTGGTATGCATAACAACTGTGATTTTTTTAAATCCGTGCATGGTGTATCATGCAAGGAGTCATGGCTGAATGCACACGGCATCATTGTAAATGTTTATCATTAAGCCTGGGAGAGACTGCGAAGAGAGAGAGAGAGAGAGAGAGAGAGAGAGAGAGAGTAGGCCTGAATGTATAATTTTTATTTTGCCTCAATTACTCTTTTTTATTCCTCTGACAGTGCGGTAATAATATTATGCCAGAAGTACAAAAGTGCACTCCTTGTATATCACTAAAAGTTCACACTGTTTAAATTCTCTCTCTCTCTCCCTCCCTCCATCAAGGTTATCATTTTGACAGAACAGACAGTTTCAGCACCCCTACGCAAGTGCTGTTTTGCTGTCAACTCTCATAGGCTTGTTTGTTTACCGTCTGCTCTGCATATTATTATCGGCAAAGCTGAGTATCACTCCGTTAACATAAGCCAATTAAATCTGAAGAACACAACTTGGATAATCTGCATACGGTTGAGTGTAAGATTTTAAATCAAAAAGATGACAGACACGATACTGAGATTAAAAGACGATTCTCTCGCTGTCTTAGATGATTTACAGTAAAGCATCACTTTAGAGGAGATTAGTTCTAACGACAATGAAAAAAAGGAAAGGGTTGTCCTAACCGGTGCCGTTACCATAAATGAAGCACTTCGTCAAAATAAAAAAATGTTTAAATACAAACAAAGAGGACCGTTGAGGTTGTCAAAATTTAGAGGGAAACCAGATTCCTGAGGATAATACAAATTATGCAACAGTTCTAAATAATCAGATTGGACAAGTGGCTTTCTACGAGTGGTGATATAGAGCAGAACATCACTGGAATGTTTAACTACAGTACTGTATATGCATCACTCTGAGTCACAGGTATTCTAACACTCACTCACTATCTATACCGTTTTATTCAGGGTCACGGGGGGCGTGGAGCTTATCGCAGGAGATTTACGGCACGAGACAAAGGGCACGACTTTTGGGAACGCCAATTAGCCTAATCTGCATGTCTTTGGACTGTGGGAGGAAACCAGAGCACCTCAAGGAAACCTACCAAGCACGGAGAGAACATGCACGCTCCATGCACACAGCGCCGGGAATTGAGCCTGGCCAGGAATCAAACCCGGACCCTGAAGGTGCAAGGCGACTGTGCTAACCCCTACACATGGTTCTATTTAAGGTGCTATCTAAAACTGGCAGTTAACATAGCTTATATGGTAAAGCTGAATAAGTGGAAAAATAAAGTAAAGTTTCCCAGGACTGTCCACTACCTGCATGGTTTATTCTCTTCGCCCTTTGGCCACATAGTACTGATAAGAGTTTAAAACGACAGTACTTTCACACCAGTTTATTACACTAATTGTCGGTCACCAGCTCCAACAGTTGCAGGTAGTTAGTTAGCGGAAGGATATGTATTGACAGAGCTGAGTAAACTGGTTAAATAAACAGACACAATCTGATGATAGATTATTTTTGTAGAAGCGGTATGTAACAGCAGTATCACATTCAAGGTCGTGCTGTTGTGCTGAATATCAGTACACCTGTGATATTTTCAGATACTTGTCTTGCCTACGACTGCATCACATTCAGTGCTTATATTCAGTACAACAGCACTGCCTCTTGTGTGATATTGCTTAACTATACAAATGCCTATTAGTTATAATACCATTTACCATTCGTCCATTTTCTTCAGCTCTAGCTCTGTCCTATGCATGTGTGTGTATGTGATCTTGGGTCTGCACTGTCTAGTTATTCTAGCTGTGTATTTTGTGGTTTTGACTTTAGTCAGAGTAATAGAACTGTTTATGCTGACTGAGCCTGTTTGCCTGAGCGTCACCCGTTATTGGCAATAACCATGAGATTTGGAAAATCCCAAAGGAGAGAAAACGCACCTAAATCCAACTGGCATTACTTTACAAGCAAGAGCTGAAAAAGTAATACTGGTCTTAATAAACAAGGAATGTATTAGAAAAGCAATTTTAAGGGCTTTTGTACATACTGTATGTTTACATCAAAAGCCTTAACATAAACGAATCTTAGACATGAATAAAGAGTGTCGAAAGGAATAACGTGGTAAACTGTACATTCTGTGTGCATCATTGTAGTGACCTCTGCGTCTATGATTTTAGGCCGCTTAATTAATTATTTATTTCATTATTTTGGATGGCATTTTGGAATTAGAAATGTAGGGGTAAATGTAAAATGATGAAAAGGGGGAAAAAAGGTAATATTATGAATCAATAGAGATACTTACTCAATTATTTATTCAGGATACTATTTCTGCATTTCGGCCTTTTGAGTTCATATCTCTGCATCTTTAGACTTTCCAATTCATTAAATATTGATGAGAGGAATATATATAATATATTCCCATATTTTCATTATCTGCAATCTTTAACAAGTGCATTGACTCACCCTGTTTCCTGATCTCACAGACTGGTGTAAAGGATCTACTGTCCACCTCTTGCAAGCACCGTCTCACATACACTTTACTTGCCAGAGATGGAACTGATTTACTTAGTGTGTGTTTGTGTGTGTGTATGTGTGTGTGTGTGTGTGTGTGTGCAGTTGTAAAAACACATGCAACCAGATAACACCCATAAAACGGTGTACTAATAATGTTTGTAAGTTTATTTATTTAAGCATGACTGCCTTAGTAAATTCGCAGTTTGTTGCATTTCTACCCCAAATTGCAAAAATACAGCATGGGGTCAATGCAAATAGATTAATTTAGCACCTGAAATCTGATTTATTAAGTCTGACAGACACTTTGCCAACAGTAATGATATCAACAAATACACCCAAAGACCTTGCATTAATTTAACCACTCTCATTTCCATGAAATGAAAAAAAAAGTATAACATTTACCAAGATTTTATGATGAGAAAGTCTATCAAGATTATGCTTCTAGCTCTCATAATGCTGAAAGAGTGTTTGGAAATGGTGACAGTAAAATCACAGCATGTTGATAAATTACGCCATCAGGACTTAAAACCGACATAGAGACTGTGGGAAGGTTTGTAGCTACGTGACCTTGTAAAAGAAAGAAGATTCATCCTTACAGTTTATATTTATATTTAGTAGGAACACCTGAGGCACGTCATCATTATTATTATCATTATTATTATTGTTAGGGGAGTTGTGGCTCAGGTGGCTAAGGTTCTAGGTTGTTGATCTGAGGATCCGGATTCGAGCCCCGCCGTCTGTGGGTTGCTACCCAGCCACTGGATTGGGATTGGGACGGGCATCCGGCGTGAAACCTGTGCCAAGTTGTGTGTTAATCAGATGGTCCTCTGTGACGACCCCTTGATGGGAGCAGCTGAAACTCATCATTATTACATTTGCAATTAATGCATAATGTTCCTTCTCCCCTGTATCACGTATGCTATTACTTGTTTTTTAAGAATCATACTGATAGTTTCCTTAAAAGAACCATTTTTAAAATGAATTTGGTTCCCAGTCATTTCTGATGGAGAGTTAAGGTGGGGACGGAGTGAATCAACAAAAAAAAATTACCTCATATCCCCCTTGCGATTGCACGTTCAGTTTTGCAGGCACACCCCGATAAATGGAGAACCAGGTCTCCTGCCTTGTTTAAACTTTAAATGGAGGAGATTGGTCAGGCTATTTGGGAGCTATAAAGCATTGGTTTGGACCTGACCAAAAGAAAAGAGAGATTTTGCTGTAGGAATCCGTTCATTTTGCACTGTAACATTTACAGCATTTACCATGTCATGGACAATGTGTGTGCATTGTGATGGATTGGCACCCTGTCCAGGGTGCCCCAAGTCTCCTTGGATAGACTTCAGGACCCCTTGCATCCCTGTATACAGGATAAAGCAGTATATGTATATAAAGTGAGTAAGTGAGTGTATTTAATTAGATTAACACACAATTATAGATTTTGTTTTGTTCAACTTACATACGGCCAAGAAATAGTATTGGTGCTAAAATACTTAATGCTTCTTATCTCCTGATCCATGCTTCATTTTTTGTAAATATGCATACACATTTATATTTTTATCAGATTGAAAGAAACACATGTGCTAAATACAATTTCACACCCTTTTATGTACAGTAGTGTCCGTTACTTTTTTGAATTCAGTTATCTTAACTGTCATTCTGATGAAACTTGGCCAATTTAGATTTCGCATGAAAAAAACATAAAGCTGAAAAGTGTACAGTATTCTTCCAAAATGCTACAGTAAATTGTTGCGATATTGCAACATGAATTTGATATGGTTTGAAAGGGACTCTTTTTTTTTGTTTTTTTTTGCTTTTAAGCTTTTACCAAAATCCAAAAATATGAATAATTTGCATTTTAAATTATTATCGTTTGAAGCAAGACATTATAACGCTGAAAAATATAAAATTATATAAAATCATCAAAAGATATAAAGACAGCTAAATTAAACAACCTGAAATTTTGGGGAATTTGTCAAAAGATTTGTCACTTCCATGTTACAGTACATAAACTTTAGAAGTAGCTTCTTTGGCGCACACACATTTTCTGTATCATATGTATAAAATAATAAATAAATAAATAAATAAAATCATCACCAATACTGTGTTTTAGCTGATATTTTACTTGAGTGGAAATTTTCTCCTTAAATAAGGCTGTACAGTATGTATGATGATACATTAATATGTTTCATCATACACACACACACACACACACACACACACACACACACCGAAAGAGAGAGAGAGAGAGAGAGAGAGACATCACTGGACGCTCCACGGTAACCGTTAATGCGCGCGCTCTCTCTCTCTCTCTCCCTCTCAGTCCTTCTCTCTTCCTCCCTCTCTGTCATTCTCTCTCACACACACACACACACACACACTCTCTCTCTCTCTCTCTCGGCGTGTTTGCATGCGTGTCCTGTGCGTAAGCGGTGGGAGAACGAAAGTGGCACGAACAGAGAAACTTGAGAGTCTTTCAGTTACATCCACAAGACGCTGGAGCGGACGAGCTGTTCTGGAGAGGAGCGTTCAGCTGGAAAGCGGACTAGTCTTCTCTGCTCTTTATGAACGATGGGATTCCTCAGCGCCGCCGACGTGTTCCTCATCACCACCCTCAGTGTTTTTACTTCATCTCTGGGGGCGAGCAACTGTGAGTGTTGTTAGTCTTGCTTTCTTTTTTACAAATCAATTTACAAATCCTATGTGTTATGGAATGGTATGAATAGTATCCAAGAGTAGCCACTTATACCTTATACAGTGTTTGTTTATTGTCCAGAGTGGAGTGTGCGTAAATTACGTGCTGGACATTAAATAAATAAATAAATAAATAAATAATTAAATAAATTCTGATTGAAATTAAAGTGACATTACCTAACATTGTTTGTTACATGATGTGTTACATGACGTATAACTCTTAACCTGGGCTATATGAGTTTGTATGGAGAAAATCACAAGACTATAGATATGTATATATCTATTTAATTGCGCACCATTATATCAGCTTTTTTTTTCCCCCATCCAAACTCATCTGTTTGGGAAACTCATCTGAAAATTCTACTACAGTACCAATGCTTCCTAAATGTCATGTGCTTGTTTGACTGTAATGGCATGCTCTGATACTTCTGTATCAGAGTAATTACAGACAGACCGTAGTATATCCTCATGCAAATCACATGTAGTCTAGTAAAGCAGTACTGTATATGACTAAAACATAAGTATGAATGTGTTAGCCATATGTAAGGCAAATTGCCCAGTTAGACATTAAGAGACAGAGGGAATAAATCTGTCTCTGATCCAATGCTGAAGCCTGCCTTGTGACGCTCGGATTCAGCACCACGGAGAGCAACTGTTTGCCTCTCAGTATCTCATGTTTTGTTCTACTGTTTGTTAAAATCGTACATTTTCATAGGACAGTGTTTTGTTTTCTACGCTTGCTTATGTTTGTGTGTTGATACAGGCTGGAAATCATGATTAATTATACAATTATACAGCCGAGGCTGAAAGTTTACAGACACCTAGGTTAAAGATGTTCAAACTCACACACATTTGTTCCACAACTCCACACATTTCATGGTAACATAAATTTTATGTGTCATTTCAAGGTATTTCCATCTTGATGGCAAGATGGATTGTGCCAAATGCCAATGCCACTATATAAATAAAGGTTAAAAAAATAATACTAAAACAATTCCGTTGTATCCATATGGAATGATTATATGTTATATTTGGATAGCTCTGTAGTTTTTTATTTTTAATCTCTCCCTGCCACAATCTTTGAGAGCTCTTTGCCTTTTATGCACACACTTATGATGTCATGTAATCCCCTCTGCGGGCATGAGAACGCGGGAAAATGCTTACCAAGCCGTGCAGCGCGAAACGGATCAGCACCCTGGTGCTTTTTTTGCTTTCAAGTTCTCTTCAGAAGTTTGTGTGTGCAGGTTCGGAGGTGGTAATTACATTGTGGTCTGTGTTTAAGTGATTGTGAGAGGGAAAAAATAGACAGGGTGGGAAATCGCCTTTTGTTTTAATGTTTTTCTTTTTTTTTTTGGTATCAGCCTTTTATCAACTACAAAAAGATTATTTTGCTGAAATCAAAGAAAATAAACAACCATGAATAATTATAGTTTAAATCAGCCCTTATACCCTAAAAGCTACAGGAATGTCAGTTTGACCTTCACTGAAGCTTTATTTTTGTTTTGTTTTTTCACTAAAAAATAAAATAATGGAAAAGAAAATCATGCATCAACATATTTAAATTAGGGCCAGACTTTCCAATTATTAATTCCAGTTCCAAGTTAAATTATAGTAAATAATAAATAATTACACTCATAATAATAATAATAATAATAATTACAAAAAACTTAATTCAGTAAAATTGGCATAATAACAATACAGTATGTAAGTGCAAAACAAGGGCAATATCATTGTGTGTGTGTGTGTGTGTGTGTGTGTGTGTGCTTGTGTGTGTGTGTGTGTGTGTGTGTATGTGTGTTAGCATCCTTTTTTTTAACCTAATTTGGTTAATTAAGACCTTTCACCTGATGAGCTGAAGTAAGTGAATAATTAAATGATATAGAATTAAAAAAATTCTCATAGTCATATAGTCCCACATAATTGCCACTTGATACACACATCTGTATTATAGAGTAGATTATACTTAATATCAGTAAATAGTCATAGTGTGTATTAATGTACTCTCTCAAAAGCCATTAGGCATATGCTATTTAAAGGTCTCTAATCTGTCTTGTCTTGGGGGAAATAAGGTGGGTAGGAGGATTTTGGGGCATAGCGTCCTAGTCAAAGAAAGTCAGGAAGTGAGTTAAATATATACATAATAAATTTATTTTATTTTTTTTTTGCAAACAATGTAGTCTTGCGGGATAGTTTGAGAGACTATTGTGACACCCTGTACCTGAGCAGTTTCACATAAATGTTTTTTGTTGTTGTTTCTTAAGACAGACAGTGACCTATGAATCATTCAAGCATGAAAAAAAAACCATCTAGCTGAAGTCATGAACCAGTGAGAAACAGGTGCAGATGATGACAGATGATCACCCGGTGATTAGTATACTGGTGATGCTGAATGCTGAGTGGTTGGGAAAAAAGAGAGGAGAAATGAGGTCGCTGCTGAGGTTGCTACATAAACAACCTATTTTTATTGTATGTTTAGACACTTTGCAGCCTGCCACAGTAAAACATTTGCTCCGATTTCTTTCATTTAATTTACAGTATGAACACTTTTGCACAGTACTGTACTTTGTGATCAATTTGATGGAGACGTCCTAAAAGCTGGATGCAGTTTGCAGGAGATTAGGTTTGGTGTAGCCATCTTAAAATCCTGTACAATCTGTGTGAGAGATGCAACAAGCCATAATATTCACAGTCAGTGTCTACACCTTGCAGGAAAGTGAACAGTCACGGATATGATCGCAGCAGTGTGTGATCCAGTGCGGAAGCTTGCTTTGTGACTAAATGGTTCGGCACCATGGAGAACAAGAGTTTTCTCATTTCGTTCTACTGTTTCAGATTGTATAAAGCATTTTCATAGTTTTTAAAGCACAGTAAAAACCATGTAAGTTCTCTGGACAGCCTGTGGTTAGTTTTTTTGAGCTTGCTGATCTTTGTGATAATATACTGTACAGTATGCTGAAAAAAATTATTGATTATTTGGTTGGGACCAAAATTCTATATATCTATATAATTTTCCACAATGATGCCTCTTGTACATTGTCTTATTATTTTCTGGGAGACAGCTGTGTCATTTCTAATCAAGAAAAAACTTGCTGGTTGAATAAAAGTAACTTTGAGTGAGAATTTGCCAGGGGAATGAATAATTTCAGGCTTGACTATACCAAGGCTAAAAACCATTCATGCTCTATGTTTCACAGGCTCCACGCATTCCTTAATAACAAACACTCAATTGGTGTCAATTGGTCTTGAGGTCCTTTTTAATGGCATTAAATAACTAATAAGACATTAAATTAAGACATTCATAACATTATTATGAACAAGAAAACTCTGCAAATGTACTGATTTGATTTATATTGTAATTCTGTAAATATCATGATCTTATAAATATCCAATTATCAGATATATTGAAATATATAAATAAAAAATTAATAACAAAAATATTTTGAAGTGAGTGTGGCTGCACAAGAGAATAGCAATATGTAGCTCAATCTATTTTTTTTCTCCCAGCTCTACCAAGTACTGAGAGGTGACTGCATCCTGCTCTAAAATGACCTTGCACAAATTATTGTAAGAGTGAATACATACAGTATGCCACCAGCAGATGTGTTCTTTTGTTATGGTTGCTGTTGTTGTGGTTGTTGTTGGTGCTGGTGGTGGTAGTTTTGGTGGTGGTGGTTTTGGTGGTGGTTAAGTGAAAATTCAAATTAAACCTATTCCAACTCTACACAAAAAATGTGTGAAGACTTAAGGGGTGTAAATACATATGCCAGGACCTGTATAATATCCATATTCCTTGTTATCTACTTCCCTGGGAAGTTAACCTAACTGAGCTCCACAATTCTTCACAGCAGATCTAAGTATATACCCATGTGCATTTCTTAAGATGAGCATTTTTAGTCTGTAATTATGCCTTTGACTTTCAACTAAGCACCTGCAAAGATGTTGAGCCCAAGGCAATGAACTGCCATGGAAATAATATCAGAACAACTTTAAAGAATGGATTATCCAAGATAGAATAATCTCATTCCATCAATATATCATCAGATTTCATTCAGCAGATGGCAAAGGATTAAGTCATCACTCAGTTTGAAAGAACTGATGCACACACTACACTTATGCAGTGCATTATTAAATTCTTCCTTGAGCATACTGTATCTGCTCTCGTCAAGATTTTGACAGATGATGTCGATAGGTGGACTTTTCCAAAAATATCCACAAAGAAAAACTAGAAGTGAAGGTTTGATGCAGAGTGAATTAGGCTTTTCTTTTTTATATATATAAACTAAAAGTTATATCTTAAACAATTGACCCCAAAAGCACAACCTAAAGAGAGGACATTTCTACACCAATGCTTGCTTTATCATTCATAACTAATGATAACTAAAGCTGCTAAAGCTTTTTATTGAATAAGACTCAGATTTGTGGTCTGAGATGAAGGAATATTCAGGTAATAAAATCTGGCAAAGAGAAACTATGAGCTCCATGTCACTGCTTCAGACGTATCTGCAAGTGACACTCCTATTAGTGCCACCCAGGTTGATGTCTTACTGTATGCTGAATAACATTTAATGGGGGAAAAAAAGGTATAGACAATCACATCCTGATCCATGATTATGATGGACTAACCTGTCTCTAGAAACATGAGTCCCTTTGTGGTACTTTACACACCACACACACACAGCTGGTCAGTTACTTGAGAGCCCTGACTGGTCAATAGGTTTATTAATTCATCACGGAGTCAATACCTTTGGCAGGAATGCTTCAGTAGGTTTGGCCAAAGCATGACGTTTAAAAGCCTCAAAATCTTTAACATGGGTACTGCATGCTGACAGATGTTGCATACGATTTGCCGACTCACCTAACCATACTGTATTGACTGCTGAAATATATTTTTTTAAAAGCCTGTCTCAAGTGAGAATGGAATCTTTGTTTAATGTAAGAGTCAGAAATGTAGCCCACCTTTAGGAAAAGATTTGAGTGGTGCATGTGCTCCCAGTAGCAAACCATTAGTCTGTTTGTGGTGTACGCTTCTCCACGCTACGGTAGAACTTAAAAAGAGATGCTTGTGGGAGATTCTGCAAAACACAGAAATATAGTATACAGAATGCAAGAGAATGGGTTTAGGCTCAGAACATGCACACTCTCTCTCTCTCTTATGTATCACAATTCTGTTGAGTGGTGAGTCATGTACCATCAGACTGACTCCAAAATAAAGCTTTTACAATTATTTTTTACATTTATAATAGAGATGCACCAGTCAATCGGGCAGTAACTGGAACTGGCAGATCTTCAGCTCGGTCATTCCCCATCAGCCTTGAATGGTGCAACACAAAGGCATTTTTAACAGCGTTACTTCATCAAAACTCACACATCTGATCAGCCTTTTTCTCCAAACTCTGTGAGCGAATTAGACTCAAGACACACTCATTACACACACACTCACACCAGTCTCAAAACACTGCGAGTGCAAATTCGCGCAACTGCTCAACACATGCTCATTGTCAAGTCGAGTTCTTGATGTTGGAGGCATTCGAGGCTGTGAAATGTCTCCATTTCTTTATAATCCTCAGGTGGTTGTGTCTAAACTATTCACACATTTCCATCCCATGTGGGTTAGAAATAACAGTTATAAAGGATGACAACAGAAATATGGCTGCTCAGTGAAAATTTAGCTTTTTTTTTTTTTTCTTTGATTTTCTTCTGCTTTTCTAATTTCTTCCTCCCCATCACTAGGGCGCTCCACATTAAGCTCCCTGGAGACAGCGCTATCCGCTCCTTCCGCTTACATGAGCTCACAGGCGCCCCTAAATGGCTGTAGAGTCGTGATTAATGTAGGAGCACTAAATGTACCTCTCATCCCTCCCCTCTGAGAGAGCTCGGCCAATCAGCTCTCTCTAGACCTCCAGCTGCGAGAGGTAACAGCATCACCTGGGAATCGAACTCGCGATCTTCAGATGATAGGGCAAGCACTTCACCACCGCGCCACTCGGAGTGGAAAATTTTGCTGTTTTGATTAATTTCAGTTAAACTCTTATATGTAAAGTTATTTTTCTATACTTTCTATTGTTTAACTGCTGCCCTTGGTTTTTAGGTAAGAAACCTAATGTGACCTATTTAATTCGGTTTTGAGGCTATTTAAATCTTTAAAATATATTCAATTCAATTCAATTTTATTTGTATAGCGCTTTTAACAATTTACAATGTCGCAAAGTAGCCTTACACAATCAAAAGAATTAAGTTTGTATGAAATGTGTATGAATCAAAATGATATGATTGTCCCTGATGAGCAAGCCGAGGACGACAGCGACAAAATATATATATTTTAAAGTTCAACATCTTAAAATTCTAACAAAATTGGAAGAAACTGTAATATCGGATCAGTATTTTTGTGAATATACTTAAAGAATCGCAATATAAATTAAATCAGCACCTAGTCCTCATGGTGTATATTGCATTACCGTATCAGGTACTAACTGGTGATTCCCATCTCTAGTAGTGACACTGGTAGTACATACTGTAAGAGTGACAGTGGTGGAAAGCCACAGAGCTGGATATCTGGCCAACTGTATACTGTTGCATCCTGGCCTAAAGAACTTCTGTCTGTGATTTATCTATCCATAACAGTAAGTTTTCAGTTTGTTTGCAAACTTGCCCTTGTCCTCTGGTGTATGCATAAATTCCTCTATACACATACCTTTTTGCTGGTGTAACACAAAAAGACACCTAAATATATCATCTTGTTTCCATCCATCCATTGTCTCCATCCATCCACTTTTCCTTTGTACTGTAAATTCACAGCCCTGGAGCTTTTCCCAGGAAACGTAGGACACAAAGCGCAGGGTACACCCTTGATGAGGTGATAACTCATACCAGGGTACTAACATACACATTTAGTGTTACACCCTGGGCGATTTGGAAATGCAAGTTAATTTAACTTTTATGTCTTTGGACTGTGGGAGGAATCTGGAGTACCCGAGAGAAACACACCAAGCACCGTGAGAACAAGCAACCTTCACACACACACAAGATTCAAACCCTGGCGGTTCGAGGTGACACTGATAACCACTAAGCTTCTAAATTTTGTCTTATATCTTTTAATGTCTTCTCAATCAAAAACTTGTCTAGGTAATGGGAACAGATGGCACAGAATTCTTTTTTGCAAGCTTCAGCAATGGCATGTGAGCCAGCTGAACTTGTCTTCATCTGTTAACAGGCCCAAGTGACACCTTGTTTCCATGACTCCCATAACTTGAAGTGCAGTCGGTAAGATCTCAGTGCCCACTGAATTTTCTGTTATCTTCTTAAGGACCAGAAGCAAATGTGCTACAGTGCTGGAAATACAGCATCATATGTTTCTGCTGTCTTTTATTCAGGGCTTTATGTTGAACACGCAAGGTTTCAGTCCTAATGAAGCCATTGGTCTCTCAACCAAGGCATTGATATCAAGCCTCATACACTTGGCTTATGGCCACTAGCTGCTCCTTTGTTCTATACTTCAATGCAGTAAAGGCACTCACTCTTCTTCTACTTCTTCTTCTTCTTCCGTGGAGCTAATAGGCTGTTTTGTATTTGTCTCTTGTTGTTACTGCAGCGGCAACATGGCAAAGAGGAATACATTTTTCTTTATAGCAGGGTTTCCAGCGATGTCTAATGCACATTCCACTCCACAGTGGCAAAAAAAAAAAAAAAACAAGGATCAAAGGATGGATGAATGGTCAGCATGATTTCCACAAGCGCATCACACTTAACATTTATTCTGCATTGAGGTCAGGGTTCTCTAAGTGGCAACTGGAGATGCTCTGGTCTCAAGCAATGTGGTCATTGCTGGTGTTAATCAATTAAATCTTTCAGTGTCTTGTTGTGATGAAACAAAACACATTTTTTCTGAAATCCCAAAAAGTTAAAGGAAGTTAAACATTTTTGATAAGCAGTTTATGATTTTTCTAGTTACTTAATTTAAATATATTAGGTTCACATAGCTGCCAGTGAAACTCCCTACCGTGAGCATTTGGTGCTTTCCGATGAAACATGCTGCAAATCAAACTGCCCTGGTGGTCTGGAATGAAAAGAACTAAATCATCTTTCCTTATATTCTCTTTCTTTTTCCCCCTCCCTTCATACTGTATACTCTGTAATTGCTTTCAGTAAATGTCATAAAGTGCACTTGAAATGCTCAAGTACAAACAACAAAGTAGAAAGTAGAAAACAACAAAAAAGCAACGTCCTCTTCTTTTTCTTTTAGTCTACACATATCTATCTATGTAGGAGTTCTAGTGCTTCTAACAAAGATATATAAGAGGGCACATAAGATGACATCTTGCTTGAAGTGCTTAATCATAGAAACAAGCTGCACTGTGAAGCAACTTCAAAAGACTGAGCAGAAAAGTGTATAGTTCTACACTATAATATATACTAGATGTGCGGAATTTAATTGCATACTCATGAGCGCGTTTCAAAAAGTGTACAGCGCCTTCTGTTGAATTTTGAAATAAACATAAATTTTTACGTGTTACCATGAAGTATCAAGGCGGAATCAAGGCATGTTTATTAAGTAGATTTCAACTGCACACACATAAGCACGTATTAAAAATGTACAGCGCCATCTGTTGATGATGAACTAATGATTTTTTTTAAGGTGGATTTTTTATGATATAAGGGTGTTTTCTATTCATATTTCAAAGTAGCATATCGTCTCTTCCAGTGGGCCAATTGCGATGAAACAAAGCCTATATGTTACCTCAAGCTCAGCCAAATGCGTCTGTGAAAACCCCATTAAAATTAATTCAGTAGTTTTTACGTGATGCGTGCACAAACAAACAGACAGACAAAAACTCCAGAAACCATCTTGATGTGTTTTATTACTCATCTTACGTCCTCCAAAATCATTTTTTCCCCAAATATCTTCAATGTATAGAAATGCCGACTTTACGGTTTAATTATATGTATAGATTCAGGAATTTGTAATAAATTATACACATTTTGGACAGATAAAATGTATAATCAATGTATATAGTTAAATTTATATTCTCAAGTCTGAACATGTTAAATATTTATTTATTCAATTACAGTATGATCATGAATATATTGAGAAAGTAGCTATTTACAGGTGATTTATCTAATTTCACATGGATAGTATTCATGCAGTAGTGAAACGCTGGGATAAGTGCATTGGTGTAGCAGGTGATTTGATATTTGAGAAATAAAGGTAGTCTTTGCTCTCATACCTGTGTTCTGTATATTTAAAAGTCCCACTTTGACTTGAACACCCCTCATATTTATTTATTTTATTAACCTTTCTTACCCAGAAATATACATAAATGTATGTCGCTGTATTCATTCTTATTATTTAGCGCTTAATGTTTTGACTTCACAGTCACTTACCGAATATCAGCCCTGGCACCACATTTAAGAAACACTTTATGTAAATGTACTTGGTGCATATATTTAACTATGAACAAGAGAAACCAGAAAATATATTCTGGCAAACATAAGTTTAGACACACTTCACTTGCGTGTTGTGGTTAATCTAACGGAACACATCTTCCCTATATCAGACATTAGTCATGCTGTTACTAACTCGACAACAGATGCATACAACAGTAATCATAGCAGGCAGCATTAAATAATAAATAAATAAATAAATAAATCGACAATGCTGCAGCACACCAAATGCTGAGACTTCACAAAAGAATACTTTAATGATTGCTGATGTAAAGCGTATGTTGTTGCTTTACTCGTTCAATTATGGATTCTTGTGCCTACGCTATAAAAGAATAAAAGCCTATGATTGCAGTAAAAAAGAAAATCTGACATGTTACTAACTAGCACACAGAAAATGCAGGTTTATTTTTGTCTTCCACCTTCTTTAAGTTTTCAGAGATGGATAAAAAAAGTACAACCACTCTGAAGAAAAATAATAATAATAAAAAAAATGTAGAAGGTGAAAATATTGTAAATGTAGTAAAAGATAGGAAGTGTTTCCTATTTTAAGATTCTTATAAATCAAATGTATGATTTCTTTATATTTTTGCTAATTTCAAGATTACAAGTATTTTAAATTTATTGGCAGATAATTTAGCTATTTTCCTAGAAGTACAAGGAAAAATGTCAAATTAACAAAATGAATCTAAGGAATCTATCTAAAAACCCTTAAAATAAGACTACAACTAATAAAATATAAGATTATTTAGCTTACTTCTAGTCAACCTTTAGTACATTTTTTGCAAAAAATTCTTGTTTTCTGTACTATAAATGAAAGAAAGGCTGTGTCTGTAACAGAATTGAATGAAACTTTGGCAGTATTTAGGTATTTCTCTGAAGTTTAAACCTGCACCATAAATGAAATCAAAATGTTAAGTAGAAGTGAAATTATGAGCAGTTATGTGCTAGATTATGTCACAGCACCCAGTGCTGTTTTTACTAATTAAGCGCTTTTTCCCCTCAAAGTGGGCGTGGCTATATGCATCACTCAGCAGAGCCAATCAACATGATAGTTTACAGCGTATACACAGACTATGTGGTAATGCACCTGCAAGCTGCCAAAATTCTCAAGAAACAGAAATGAAAGTACGACACATGGCTTACAAAGGTGGAAAGTATGAAAGACTATGAAAACTGAATCTTCAAAGATCAATGGCATGAGGGCATGTAAAATACCTGAACTTAGAGCCCAGTGTAATGCGTTAAAATGCCCATCAGAATGTGTTGGCTACCATATTGCTATAAAATTATCTATTAAAACATAATTTTATTATGCAAAACTGGCTGAACAGAATTTGATGATACTTTTGCAGTACTTACTGTAGATATCTGCCTGAAGTTTGACCTGCACCATAAGTGAAATCAAAATGTTGAGTAAAAGCGATGTTATGAACAGTTATGTGCCGGATTTAATAATCTACTTTGAATTAAGCTACTAATAAGCTAAACAAACACCTGCACCAAAAGATATCTTTGTATTAATTAAACAGAGTATCTTATACCATGAAAAGACAAAATATTGTCGAAAGAAGAACAACTTAGCAAAGGCGTAAACAAGGCGTAAAATACCCAACCTATTTCTTTGTATTAATAAGTTAGACAGAGTTCTGATGTACAGAAAGATAGACAGAAATGTATGTGGGCTTTAACCTGAAATAATAATATCACTGATTACATTAAGATGATCATCTTATTTTTAGCTTTAACCTTTTAACTATTTCTAAAAACTCTTTTTACATCAATGACAAGTACGTACTAAGACTAGTTAAAATTATTCTATTCTATCTATTCTCACTTGCAAATGTGTAATTTTTGCAGTAAAAACATTCCAAGCTTGACAAAAAAGTTTTAAAGATATCTATCATATTTTTGGTAACATTTTTGAAGTACTGTCAAACAAGCAATGCCTTTATTTTACTTGTATTTTAGCTTCTGTTAAATTTTTAACTGTATTAAAGTGCTTGTGTTATACACTGAGCACAGAAACAAATGGAGCAGAATGAATATTAAAACATTCTGTCTGCTCTTATGACCCAACTCCAACATAAGTTTCATAAACTAGATGGAAAAAAAGTTCAATTCATTTCTTAGGCTTTTTGTAAGGCTAATGAAAAAAGTCAATAAATAATAAATAACTAAAATTAATAAATAAATTCAATAATAAGGTCAACCAAGGTTAAAATGTATCAATTGAGTTAACAAATTCTGCATTTTATTTACCTCACTATATAATGTGACATTACCCTTTTTTAGCACAACCTAGGCAACATGATAAACTGAATTTTATTTCATATTAACCAACTATACAAACATAACTTAATTTTAAAAATGAGTCACATAGGCTAAGAAATAGCACATATTTGTATGATCACTTGTTTTTATGGTTGTTTCATAATTCATGTTCATGTTTAATAATAATAATAATAATAATAATAATAATAACAACAATAATAATAATAACAATGATTAGGTCTGTTGATATTAACAAATAATTTTATCACCAAGTTTGAACTTAATGGCTTCCCATGATCACAATGCGGTTACCTGGCTGTGTTGAGTATAAAGCATTCCCCATCGATACACACTGGAAAGACTTGTGCACTATAAAAAATATATATATATATAACATTCTAAACTTTAATTTTAATCGGTCATTGACCCATTTTTTTTTCACGAGAGGGAACTGTCCGCTACTTGTTAATCGATCGCGGATGGTATCATTTTCCCGGACAGATTTTTTTTAAAAAAGGATATAACAAATATACTTGGGTGGTCGGGCGATATACTTGGGTGGCCTGCCTAAAACTGTTCTATGTGTGGGAAACACTGCTGTTATGTCTAGCCATAAGCTGATTAATGTAAAAACTACTATTAAAAAAAATATATATATATATATACATATTAAATTGAATTGAGTTATCATATAATAAACCTGATGTATAAGTTAGATCAGTTTTTAGTCTGGTCCTGAACTGACTATTAAATGACATAAGCGAACAGATCATGATGATATCGCTTGCAATGACTTTAACACCTGTTCAGTCCATTGGCAGCATAAATTGAATTTGTGTCACTCTTGAGCTTTCTGCTTGCTTAAGTACACAAAGGAAGAATGGACCTCAAGCAAATCCTACTGGAGCCATTCTTAGACTGTATTCAGGTACGACGTCCTGTTTTCTTTGCCTTTCTTGTAATGAAACACACGTATCCATTCAGTTCTGCTATTTCACACCTCGATGTAACTTTCAAAAGAATATTGACATAGCTGATCCATTATACGTATAACAAAAAGGACGATACAGCTATGTCTATGCCATTATGCTGGAAATATACATATATCCACACAAAATGGCAAGCATTCTTTGCTGCACTATTTGCTAGAACATTCTAAGTTAGAAGTTAATTAAGCATGACAGCATGTACCTGAGTCCTGGAGGAAAGGAACAAAAACACGTCTGCTTGAGTGTCTAACGACTGTCTCACAGAATAATGCAGTGAATGGATACGACACAAAGAATTCATCCAAACAACAGGACAATATTGCAGATATTCAGTGCCGCAACTTTTCCCTGACAAATAATGAGCATGAATAAACCTGCCATCTTATCGTGAAAGGAAAACTTCTGCAGCTCGAATGTCTCATGCGTTTTATTGTGTAAAATAAAAGATACAAGATGATACATTTTGATATTTTTAATTGAGCACAGAGGATGTCACCCACAGAACCCAACCCAGAGAAAAAAAATCAAAACCCATGTATCAACATATTTAAATGAAAGTCTACAAAATATTACAATTGATTTTGGTTATGTTGGTCGTGTTCTGCACAAAAACATGAACACATGGCATCCATTGCACATGCCCTGCCGCTTTGTCTATCCCATAACACCATGGTCTATCCCGTAAGGTCTAGCGGTCCGGATTCCTGGTTTTTACCCAGGTGGACCGGGCTTGACTCCCGGTATGGGAACGTTGCTTTTAGGCCAATGGTGGTTCAAGTGGTTAAGATTGTGGCGAACTGGGTTACTGATCAGAAGGTTAGGAGTTCTTGCCCCAGTACCTTCAAGTTGCCACTGTTGAGCCCTTTGAGCAAAGCCCTTAACCCTTTCTGCTCCATGGGCGCTGTAAGCTGGCTGACCCTAGCTTCCTAACTGGGATATGTAAAAAAAAAAAAAAACATTTTACTGTGCAATAAGGCACAAGTGACAAATAATGAAATCATCATCATAAAAACCCTGCATGGCTCAGGTGCTGCATATTTTAACGTTGCAGTGTTAAAGTGAAACAACAGATGCATGCGACCATATTTCTTCTAGTTAGTCATCATTCAAACAGAATAAATGAGGGCAGTGAGGAAAAAGTGGAAAATCAAGATATTATAAATTGTAGGAAAGGGAAGTCAACTAATGTGGATTATTGAAAAAGAAGAATCATTATTGATACAAAAGATGGGGAGAAGTGAAAAAAAGTACAAGTAAAAAGATACCGGATATAAAGTGTTATCTACGATACAGTAGAGCATATATAATGGTACAACATGTGTGATTGAGAATCTTTCTCTGTGTTTCCCTCTCATGTACACGTTTCTTTCTTAATCAAGTTTCTGGCCTTTGAATGTTCTTAAAATGCAACATAATTAAACTTCATGCATATATTTTAAAGCCACTGCAAATAATTACACGTTTTTGGATAATACTACTGACTGTCCTCACTCACTCTTTAATCCTCCGGCGGGTTTGTAACTTTGCTGCAGATTTATTTTATTATATTGCTGATCTGTTTAGAACTGTTATGACTGTTATGAACAATTATTATCTCTTCTTCTTTTGCGTTTGATTGATGCCTTCACGCAGCTTTAAATGAATGTTAATTTCAACGGGATTATGAGAGTATTATTTCGCTTCGCTTGGAGAGAAAAAAAAAGTGTCTGAATGAATTTGATAGAATTTTACTAAAACAGACAGAATCTCAATGTCAGAACCAGAATTGTGCATTTATTTAATGTTTTAATTCAATTTAATTAATTGATTCTTTTTTGTGTGTGTACTGAGCAAGCAATCATGAAGGCCTGACCCATGGACCCCATAATAGACCTATGACAGTAAGGGGATTTGAACTCACAACCTTATGCTCAGAATCTTAACCACTGAAATGAACCAAAATTCATCAATCAAAACCCAAATTCCAATATA
>JAOVVA010000004.1:21423991-21436886 GCA_028565275.1 Leiocassis micropogon | reverse complement strand
ACTTGTTGGAACTAATCTAGGACATTTCTGACTTGTGTAAATCTGCCATCTTCTTTATGAGACTGAGCTCCATGAACTTTTTGTTTACATTTGTACATTAAAAATTTTTTAGACTAATGTTATTGTTTAAATGTTGTCAGAACATATTTGTAGGATTTTATTTAATTATGGTTTGAAGCCCTCTGTTGCATGTTTTTAGATGCCGCACACATTTGTGAATTTCGTGCTGACTCCTTGTATTGCATTTGTGTTTTTTTTTAGCTGATTAGATATTCCAGAATATTTTAAAATGTTCCCTACACTGAGCCAATCTTGTTATACCTACATTATGTAAACTAACATGTTTTTGTTTTTTTTTATAAATAAATGTAGGCATTTGGTCAAAAATAAAAATATAATTAAGCTATTTTTGGCAATAGAATGGGAAACCAATCTGCAGTAAAATAGTGGCACAAGAGTAACCGCTACAATATTGGACATAATATTTGTTTTCTTCCTTGGACCTCTTTTGTAGGTGCTGACCATTGCAGACTGGGAACATCCCAACATAGATGCAGTTTTGGAGTTGCTCCGACACAGACATCTCAATTTGAACATTTAAATTTGAACATTTGGCAGACGCCCTTATCCAGAGCGACTTACATTTGATCTAATTTCCCTTTTTTTAACATCTGAACAATTGGGGGTTAAGGGGATGGGAAAAATTGGTGCCAATTGGTGCTAGGGTTTAAACCCACGACCTTTGGAGCCGTAGTCCAATGCCTTAATCGAGCTACCACTGTCAATCAAACCCTTTTATGTTGACACAAAGAAGCTACTAACTGTAATTAATTCATCCATCCATCTAGGAACCTCTGTAGTCCAACAATAGAGGCCATAGTGGAGGCCATAGTGACCATTCTATGACCCATTTTGTATGACCGTCATAGAACCTCTGGTTTCATAAACACTTAAAGACGGTTGAGAGTTCTTTGAGTTCATCAAGTACTGCTTTGCAACAATGAAAATAAATTGAATTGAGTTAGTACAATTTAGACATGGGATTTTTAATATTACTGAATTAATCTAAGTGATTATATGTATAATTTATTATCCTGTATGCATAATTTGGCTGTATTGATATCAAAAAACTCAAAATGAATGAATGATTTCATTATTTTAGGCTTCAAATTTGAAATGAATAGGATTTCACCTATTAAAGATGGGCATTCATTCTGCCCAAGAAAAATAAATAAATAAACGCATGAATAAAATAAAATAAACAGTTCAATCCTTGAAACGGCTCATTGAGACCTTCATACAAGGTTTTATACATTTCATGGAGCTTACAGTGAGGCATTGTAAGCTGCATTCATTTTAATCAGAGAAATACAAGCTAAGACCGAGACTTCTCTAACAAATCAACAATAGAGTTTAATGAAAAGCAATGTCACCTCTTGTTCCCTGATTGCCTCTCTTGTTCCCCTGCTCAGATCACACATAAATTGGCAGCAGAGGCACCTGCACAACATCAAGTGCTGGTCATAATGCACTGGTAATGGGGCAGGAATAAAACTTTAATGAAGCCTAACTTCAAGGCCATCTTTACAAGCTGTTGTGCAAATGGCACATACAGTACATTTGTGTTCCTCAACCTTCCAGTTACATACTGTAGAGAAAGTGAAGCTGATGTCACGCTGTGTTGAACATTGTGTTTATGCACCATTTTATGAAGATCATGCTGCCTTCCTGGTAGTGAAATGGAGGCAGTGTTATAATTTTCTGTCAAAATGCTGCCTTGGTACAGTAGGTCAGTGCTGCTATATCAAGAATTGTCACAGTAGGTCAGACTGTGTGAGTGTGACTGTGCTCTCAAAGTTTTCAGGCTTGTAAATGAGCAGTCTGTCAGTATGTATGTAAAACATAATGATAAAAAATCATTAGCATAATGCCTGACCAAATATAGATGTTGCGATTTGTCAAATTCATGGAAAAAATGTGGTCAGTGATTGGCCGTAATTGGAGATCACTTAAACTCTTGGTGAAATTGCATCTTAAAAAACTTGGTAGTAGAAATCAGAGCTATAATAGTGAACGTAATTGAGTATTTTCATACACAAACAATGTGGTGAGAACTCACAGGATTGGGACTAAACAGCTGTGTGGACATAAAGAAAACTACTTGTTAGTGAGACTAGTAAGAAAAAAAAGAATTCAGTTTGCTAGGGAGCATAAAGATGTCTTATGGTTTGATGAGCCCAGACTGACCCTATTTAGAGTGATGGGCACATCAGGGTAAGAAGGGAAGCACATAAAGCGCAGCCATCATGCATAGTGGCCTTGCAAGACTCTGGAGTCTGTTTAAACTAATGTTATTGTTTAAATGTTGTCAGAACACACTTTTGTAGGGTTTTATTTAATTATGGTTTGAAGCCCTCTATTGCATGTTTTTAGATGCCGCACACATTTGTGAATTTCGTGCTGACTCCTTGTATTGCATTTGTGTTTTTTTAGCTGATTAGATATTCCAAAATATTCCAATTTAAAATGTTCCCTACACTGAGCCAAACTTGTTATACCTACATTATGTAAACTAACATGTTTTTGTTATTTATAAAGAAATGTAGGCATTTGGTCTAAAATAAAAATACAATTAAGCTATTTTTGACAATAGAATGGGAAACCAATCTGCTGTAACATAGTGGCACAAGGGGAACCGCTACAATATTGGACATAATGTTTGTTTTCTTTCTTGGACCTCTTTTGCAGGTGCTGACCATTGCAGACTGGGAACATCCCAACATAGATGCAGTTTTGGAGTTGCTCTGACACAGACATCTCAATTTGGCCCTTATCAAAACCACTCAAAGCCCCATTCTTTCTGCTTCTAACACTCTGACTGGGTCAGAGCAACTTCAAAACTGCAGCTCCTGTAATGTAAATCACACATGCGCATGGGGCACAGCAGGTGAAGCAGCAGGCCATATACAGTACACTGTACATGCTCATTCAACAGCATCTAGCACCCCCTGACTAGTACAGTAAAGATATCATTGTTTATATGTACATTACTCCTGCAAACATATCTCTGGTTAAACATTCCTCCAGAAGACTTTTTCTTTGTTCTTTGTTTCTTTCATCTGCAATCTTTAATTAAACTTGAAGGTTTCGATTTTGAGGCTTGTGCATCTTTTTTTAAATGGCAGCTGTGGTGCTGTCCATGGTGATGTAAATCTTTGACTGTAGACGCTGACACTGGTGTTCCAACATCTTAAAGTGCATGGAAGGCCTGTGTCTTGGTGGTTCCAGGGTTATTCGTGAACCAACCATCAGAACCAATTTCAAATAGCAAGATGTCTGGGTCAGAGCAACTCCAAAACTGCAGCTCTTGTAATGTAAATCACAGCCTGCAGCACAAGGGGCCCAGCAGGCAAATATAACGTATACATGCTCATTCAATAGCATCTAGCTCCCCACTGACTAGTACAGTGAAGAAATCATTGTTCATACATGCAGATTCCAGTCCATGCTCGTCGACTGGCAGATTTGATCTTACACAAACCATTCTAGTTATGTTAAAAATGGCTGGACTTTTTTTTCCCCCGGACCAATCTCCTATATATAAAACTGAAAGTGAGTAGTCAGCTTCTGGCACTGGTATGGCACCTATTTTAAAAGACCTTTGGGTATAGTGGAACAAAAGAACCTTTTTTAGTAAAAAGTGTGAAACATCATAGACACTTTGAAGAGCAGGCTTTTTTGCTTCATCAGCTAGATGCATTTGACAGAGTACTGAGTGAGAGAGAGAGAGAGAGAGACCTAACCACAAAATCAATTGCAGTTTTGCTGCGTCATTGGGCCATTATCGAAAATGAAAATAAGCATGTATGTTCAGGTTTTACTTTGCCTTAACCGCAGTTCTATAATTCCTTTAAATTAGGGATTCCATGTCCTAGCCCTGCCCACTTCCTTGAGATTCTAGGCTGCACCTCCTCTTTCTCGTAAAGGTTTCAATTACATTGTTATGCGTACAACTCCCTCTTTCTCTCACACACTCGCACAACATCCACACCACAGTACAAGCACTAGGACAGCGATTTAGCCTAAGGAGCAGAAGATTTCACCTTGTTTTGTCCTGCAAACATGAAACCTCACAAATCAATGTTTTGATTCTCGTTGGGTGAAACAAACAAACCATTTATACCTACATTGTGTGAAAATCCATTGTTTGTGGTCGAGTGACATTGTAGAAGCACATTTAGTGGTGCATAATTATTATTCACCTAATGGAAATACATAATTCCTCTTTTTTCCCTCTTTTTAATTCCTCTAGACAGACAGACAGAGAGGAAGAGAGAGACTTATTGCACTATTCTGATGTTTCTGCCCAATTTACTCCTTCTCTGCTATTGTTGTATAAATTTCTGTTAATATTTGAGTGTAATTTCCTCAAGCACATTATTTTATTTCCTTAAAATTAACTTATAATTTATAATGCTTAAAAGTGTTTTAGGACCCGTGTAATAAACTCAGAGCGACTCAACTGGTTCTTTTTCTGAAATGGCAAATTCAGGAGGCTAATGCAATTCCAACAGAGGGGATTGGGTCAGTAATAGAACTGCAATTTATCTTGCGTTAGAAGATGGCTCTAAACCTACAAACTACACATTTTATGAAGGATTTTCTTCATTTGTATAAATAATTTAATACTTTAAAGTGTGCCAAAGAAGGCCTTTTGCCGCCTTGCACCAGGGGTAATGAGAAATTAAGTAATGAGAATAAAGTAGAGAAATACAAACCTGGTGAATGAATTTTTGATAATGGTAATAAATTAGAAGCATCTCCAGGCATTGCTGGCTCAGTGATAGTTTCTCGCCTGCCATGCGGAATGACCGGGATGCCTGCCAATGTCCAAACCTGATGCACTGGACACAGTGCTGGTCCCATGCCCGGATAAAATAGGAGGGTTGCATCTTAAAGGGCATCCGGGTCATCCTGTGCCAAGTGGGCGGATCAGATGGACCTCTGTGGTGATCCCTTGACAGAAGCAGCTGAAAGACCAATGACAACAATTAGTAGCATCTATGCTTTGAAATTCATAGCAAACTAATCGTTTACAGTGCATTGCACAACTGAGATAACATCGTCATGGAAATTTAAGTAAACAAGCACTCAGAAGCAGAGAATTATAGAATTATAAATTACAGATTAACATAGGTTTTATTAAAAAAATTTTGGACCAATGCATCAGCCAAAAGACACACAGGTTTATACACCGATCAGCTATGATATTATGACTACCTAATACTGAGCGGGCCCCCCTTTTCCCACTATAACATTCATACATTGTGTGTTCTGTCACAAGCAGCTTCTCATCAATTTGAGCTACAGTAGTACAGGATCAGACTACATGGGCCAGCCTTCAATCCCCATGTGCATAATTGACCCTTGGCCACACATGATGCTGTCGCCAGTTCACCGGTTTTACTTTTGGTATGTCCTGACTACTGCAGACTGGGAACATCCCACAAGAGCTACAGTTTTGGAGCTTAGCCAGGGATTAGCCATTATGATATTATCATAGTACCTGACTGCCAATTCGATTTGTATTTCAATTCTTGCAAGCATCATTGTTTTTTTTTTTTTTAGATTTTGTTAAAATTCTTAATAAACTACCACACGAGATGTTATGTTGTGTGAAAGGTTTAGAGTGCACAAACTACAGGATTTTAAGGCAACAGCAACCTTTTACCACTTCAAATGCAAATATACAGTACATAGGCTACATCTCAAATTTATTTAAAAAAAAAAACAACCACTTGATTTTGGGGTCAGCATGGTGATACATGAAGATTCAAAGGACTCAGATGTTCAGAAGATATTTCTGAAGGATTTTTTTTATTTTTTTTATAACCTTTTAAAAGACCTTATAACCTTTTTACACACGAAAAATAAAAAACTGATGATTTTTGCAGCAATAACTTATGACTATGGGTCAAATGGCATAGCCTCAAACAAATCTAAGTTAACAGGCTCCCACACTTACTTAATGCTTCGATTCCTCCCTCTGTGTGCATGGAATTTGCATTTTGTCTTCCAGTTTCCTCCCACAGTCCAAACACATACAGATTATGCTGATTGGCATTCCCAAATTGCCTGTAGTGTGTAAATGAGTGTGTGAATGTGTGTGTTTGTGCCCTGCAATGGATTGGCACCCTGTCCATGTTGTACCCCGCCTCGTGCCCAAAGTCTCCTGGGATAGGCTCCAG
Source organism: Leiocassis micropogon (assembly GCA_028565275.1). Lineage (NCBI taxonomy): Eukaryota > Metazoa > Chordata > Actinopteri > Siluriformes > Bagridae > Leiocassis > Leiocassis micropogon. Next base: position 21,430,638 of record JAOVVA010000004.1, on the reverse strand, counting down.
GTATAGACGATGAGTGAGTGAGTGAGTGAGAGAGTGAGTAACTGGTATGCAACCAAAGTAGTAGTGTAAGAGTAGGTTTAGACGTGCATTCAAATATGTATGAGATTATATACTGCATCATTAACCAGGATTGACAGGTTTCAGTAAAATTGCTGTACCTCAAAAACTTGGAACAAGCCCAATCATGGGATGCACACACATTACAGTATCTACTCCACAATGCCATCCCTCTTTGCAAGAACAACAATTTGGCCTTCCACGAATTGTTGCCACAAAGTTGGAAGCACACAATTTCATACAATGAATGAATTAAAAAAATGTCAAGGCAACTTGGTGCACTTGATTATTTTTTTTTGTTCACTCCTGGCAAAAACTACCTACAGTTGACTTATGACTAATTATCTTTTGTTTAGATAATATTAATATTAATAAAAGTAAATAAACAAATAACTTTTACATATCCAAACCAAGGAGTGAAATGTTTCATTTGAGACTCGTGACACCATTTAATGGTATGGAGGAACTGAAACATGTGTAAGAAACCACATAGAAAGTCCTGAAGGTGGAACTCGAACCATTAACCACTATGCCCCAGTGCAGACTAAATATGGTCAGTTTTTATTTATTTATTGATTTATTCAGAAAGAAACTAACTGTCCAGGACCTTATTTCAGTGCAAAAAAAAAAAAAAAAAAATATATATATATATATAATTCTTTTTATTCTTTTTTATTATTATTTACTGTATATATATATATATATACAAAGTGGATGGATGGGATTTTAATACAGTATGCAGTAAACACTACAATATGTTCAAACTGAAAACTTTACATGGGGTTTGAATGACAAGTCTAATTTAATGAATAAGTAAATAATAAACAAACAAACAAACAAATATTAATGTTATAAAACAAGCTTTTCCTTTTACAATCCTGGCCTCTTAAATCCCCCTCAGCATGAACAGTGTAGTTCACAGCTGCACTGGTATTTTATAAAGCAAAACAGTTTGTCTGACCAGCATTAAGATTTGAGTGCATCTAAGTGCATGGGTTATTTTGCTAAATTAATGTTTAATGAATATTTTAGGGTCTTCTAACACATATTTTCATAGGACGTCTTTATGTGCTGTTTATACTTTTTTTCTTTACTGGCACCAAGAGGGTTGAAACCTATTCCAGCATGACCGTGTCCTCATGCACAAATCCAGTCTATAAAGAAATGGTGTGAGGAGTTTAATGTAGAACCATAGAACCTACAGCATAGTGATGAGACTGTGTTCTCCATCAATCTCCAAACACTTACTGTTTTTTTTCTATTGAACATGTTTCAATGCTCTTTAGCAAATGAGCTTTCACATATGTAGTGTTCACCTTAGAATTAAGCTTGTTTAGCTGTGGCCTGCCATCAACATCATCAAAGAACAATGAACCATCAGACTGCTTTCTGCTTTGTTCAAAAATTTGCTCTTAAAAATTGTATGCCATGGTGGGATATTTTAAGCCATTCCGTTTTTTTTTTTTCTGTTCATGCAATTCTATTGCTGGATTGCAGGGCTTCAAATAAGCAGAGGTGTGAAGTAAATCCATCTGGTGAGTGACAGCTTCATTCATAACAGTGCAATAGTGTCACTCACCAATCACTCAGCGACAAGCCCGTAAGTAAAGACCAGAAAGAACACGGGGTAAAACAGCTTGTGTCCCTAATGGACCTTTGGTGTTAAGAGATCAGTTGTCGACTCTTACCCATCTGACAGGCTTGTGTGTAATGAAACAGGCTGATTTACAGGTTTTACACAGGTATGTAACCAAATACTGCATGAACATATTATTTAGAATTCAGAAAAGGTTTTAAAGACATAAGGTGCACAATTTGTTTGTTGTAAACGTTCTTCCTTTATCCTTAATGATTTGTTTCTGTAAGTTGAACCACAAACTGCCTTATTAATCTCTAACATAATACCAGAGCTCACTATGATATTTCTAAACACTTATTTATATAAATATTATAAACATAATTATTTATAAAGCCTCTGCACCATATAGCCGGAAACATGTGCTATGTAAAGGGCAGCCTCTGTGCCATGGTTGAGATAAAAAACAAAAACAATAAAAGTTTAATTATAATTTACTAAACACAAATTGTACATTAATTAAAAACTGATAATGTTTAATGAAATTTCTCATGATTTTCATCATTTTACTGGAAAAAATAAAATAAAATATTATCAGGTGGCTGTTGTCACTGTAAAGACAGTATGTGCCTGCTTTGGCAAAGATATCTACGGTATGTTTTGAAAGGTAGGTAGTTAGCCTATTTAGTCACATTAGATAATAAGCTGTGGCACAGCTGGCCATTGCTATCTGGCCAGCTGACTGGCATTTGGTCCTTGCAGGCATGGGTGAGCCTTGGGTGCCCGTGATCCTGTCACCAGTTTTCTGGTACATAATTGATAATCAATGTTAATGTGTTTTCTATTAAGATTCTCTAGGGGAATTGGCGAGTTGGCTGGCCAAACCATTTTGTGGTAGTTTTGGCAGTGTGGGCATGTGCTGCTGAAAAAAGAAATTGGCATCTCCATAAAGCTCGCCAGCAGATGGAAGCATAAAGTGCTCTGAAATCTCCTGGTAGATGGCCGTATTGCCTTTGGACTTGATAAAACACAGTGGGCCAACACCAGCAGGTGACATGGCACCCAAAACATCACAGACTGTAGAAGCTGAATTCTGTACCTTCCCACCCATCCCCAGTGTCTGGGACCTTGATTTCCAAATAAAAGGAAAAGCTATTTTGATCTAAAAAAAAGGATTTGGGTCCAGGTCTTTTTTTTTCCTTAACCCAGGTAAGACACTTCTAAAATTGTCGCTGGTTTAGAAGTGGCTTGATGCTAGAAATGCAACAGTTGTAGATCCTTTCCTGAAGACATTGGTCTGTGGTGGCTCTTGATGCACTGACTTCAGCCTCAGATTGACAACGGTCTTAAGGCTGCAGACATCCTGGTATGGATGTAATAATAGAAAATTATTAGAACACTCAGTGCACCACAGCTTGTGGGTTCTCAGCCAACCAAGCATTCATGGCATGTGCTGGAGTCTGATCCATGGAGGTGCCACCTTGCAACCTACGGCACTTACAGTACATAAAGTAACAGCTGCTAACATCTTGGTGCCAGGTACCACAGCACTCTTTCGGAGGTCTTATGGACTCATGCCTTGAGGGGTCAGAGCTGTTTTGTTGGCACATATGGAACCTACACAATATTGAGCAAAATGTTTAAAGGTTTTAATGTTATGGCTGATTGGTGCCTGCATTTAGTCCGGAATCAACTGTGTAAGAAATAAAAGATGTGCAAGTTTTATAAGAACTGAGTTCAAGGGTTTACTGTAGATGAGCTTCAGAGGTTTCGCTTTAGGAGTACATTTATACTGATGTGCAATTTGTAGATTCAGTTCAGTGGCAGAACGCCTTACCCACCTCCAGAGAGACAACGCAACAAAGCTCCCTTTATCCAGATCTGTCACTAAGGCCCATGAAACCTTAAAATCCTTTGTCAATTCCTCTGTCTTTTGTCCTCCCAACCATACACATTACTGTGTTTGAAGTGGATGCTTTAAACAGAGAGGTGTTGCTTGACTTAACCAAGACAGGTTTGAGATTTTTGAAGAATTAATTTCACCCTGACCTGACTGATTTGAATTTAGCCTGGCATATGATGCTATCTGATGCTGATGTCATTCCAGACATGCTTCCGACGCCTTCCAAGCGCTCAAAATATATACGAGCTCCATCATGATTTCTATCTGCTGGGGGATTATGGAAAACATTCAACAAACCACAGCAGAAATAGACTTTTTTAAAAATGTTCAGATTTTTCGGACTTGTGAATATCATCTCATCACCCTGATTCGTGTTTTAGGTCTGCCAAGCATTTTGTAAAGTGTTGCACATCAGTGTAAGGTTTACCATTAAATAATGCTTCCAGGCAAATGGACAAGCAGAATGACAAAGAGATTAGCATGGTTATACCACCCTTATTATGATGCAACTTTATCAACATTGTTTTTGGAAGTTGCACTATACTGTCAAAGATTTGTGGTCATGATGAGCATATTTGCTGATATAATAACCTACAGTCTTCTGAGAAGGCTTTTTACTAGATTTTGGAACATAGCTGGAGGATTTTTTGCCCTCTCAGCCCCAAGAGCATGAGTGAGCTCAAGCAGAATTCCAATCCATCTCAAAAGTGATCAAAGGGGGTTGAGAGCTCTGTGCAAGCAAATAGGGATCTTTTGCTGCAGTCTCAGCAAATTATTCTGTTATAAACCTTGTTTTGTTCACAAGGGTTAGTCGTGCTCAAACAGTTTTAGTCTTGATCCCTTAGTTCCAGTAATACCAGATATTGGTCCTACAGCATACAAAAAAACATAGCGTAGTAAACAAACCCAGGCAGTTACACATGAGTGTATTCAGCAAGTCATCAATCACAGGAAGATACACATAAATAGTCATCATTCCCAAGCACCTGACCAAGACTGGCGGTTTAACGGTCCGCGCAGAAATCACTCCAACATCTTTTTGCTTAAAATTGCCAGCCTGATTTCATATTTTATGTTCTTCTGCTTAAACCACAGTCAAGCTCATTTCTTTTTGTGGATGGAGATTTTCACAACCTGACCTGAATTCCACTCCACACTTTCCCGTCACCTGATTTATTCACAGTTCTGTTCTTTAATGGTGTTTCGGGACTTTGTTGTTTCTGTGTTTAAAATAAAAATTGACTCAGTATCTGGTCCTAATTCTACAACAAACAATAAATAAAAACAGTTATGTGCTGTGTTTTTTATTTTCAATGGTTGCCTAAACCTCAAGACGTTTTCATATTTGTCATTTTGGCCATGTTCACATTACCAGCCTGAAAGGACTTGATTGCATTTTTTTTTTTTTACCCTAATGTGGCACAGATCTGATTTTCTTAGGACTGCCACAATGCACAAATGTGTGTTTTTTTTTTTAGGTTTTCATATGTGGTTGTAGATTGTATACACATGATATTGCCAAAAGTATTCACTCACCTGCCTTCAAATGCATATGAACTTAAGCAACACCCAACTCTTAATCCATAGTGTTTAATATGATATTGGCTCACCCTTTACCCTGTAACAGCTTTAACTCTTCTAGGAAGGCTTTCCACAAGGTTTAGCAGTGTGTTTATGGGAATTTTTGACAATTCTTTCAGAAGCGCATTTGTAAGGTCAGACAATGATGTTGGACGCGAAGGCCTGGCTCACAGTCTGCGCTGTAATTTATACGAAAGGCGTTTTATTGGGTTGAGGTCAGTCAATTTTTTCCACACCAAACTCGCTCATCCTTGTCTTTATGGACCTTGCTTTGTGCACTGGTGCGCAGTCATGTTGGAACATCCCCAAACTGTTCCCACAAAATTGGGCGTATAAAATCGTCCAAAATGTTTTGGTATCATGAAGCGTTAAGAGTTCCTTTCACTGGAAGTAAGGGGCCGAGCCCAATGACTGAAAAAACAACCCCACACCAGTTTCAACATGACTGTTGCTCTGTGCACCAGTGCACAGGGCAAGGTCCATATAGCGTATATTTTCTATCTGGTCATGTGACTTGAATGAGACGAGGCAGATCGGAGTTCATGTGATTTTTTTTGCAGAGCAGTGTGAGGATTTCATAGCAGTGATAAAATGGCTAAAGCAAGGCCGTCTGGCTTTCATCCTTTGCTGGACCTCAAAATATATAGATCTAGTTGACGAACTTGCTTGGCATCCTCCAGAGCAAAATCCCAAGTGTGTTTGTTGCTAAAATCACACCCATTATTTGAAATTAATGAGTGGTTGCACAAGCTCATGCAGGTTTTAACCCAGCTGGTAAGAGCAAATACGTTTCCATGTTCGAGGACTTATGTGTCCCCATTAGAGTCAGATAAAAAATTCATGAATGTGAATCATGACATGAAAATACAACCTGACCAAAAAATCTGAAGTGAGCAATGTAGCTTGTATTGTGAATGTAGACTTTCTTTTAAAATATTCTTGAATATTTGTCGATTGCCCTATAATATTTGCTACAGCTTGTCTCTACAGCCCTACTTCTCACACTTTGTCTTGCTACAGGTCCTTTTTTTTTTTTTTTCATGTTATGAAAAAGCTTCAGATGTGAAGTGCCTAGAGTAAGGCGGAATAGAAACAGCACAATAAGAACACAGAAAAGATAAAGCAGAATATGGAGCTACTCATAAAGCATAAACATATGATTTATTCAGACTTCCTGAAAAGTATCTCAGTGAATTTCAATTTGCAATTTTGTTGTGTTATGAAACGGCTGTCACAATATGCCTATTTTCATTTTGAATAATTAAATTATTCAAATTCAAGACAAAAAAAAAAAAACACATTTGCTGAAACCTTTTGAAGTATTTTATGTCAACTTCAACTTTCATTCTGTGTACAATGATGCAGTATCTGAAGCACTAACTCTTTTAGTCAAAATACATTGCTGCTAATATTTGTAAAGAATAATTGACTTGCTATAATAAAATTCAGATCATAGTGCCATATATGAACAGATTTTCTCATATTTTTTTTGGTATTCTCATTCATTTTTGGGATTCACTAATGTTTTCT
>JAOVVA010000004.1:21409682-21421166 GCA_028565275.1 Leiocassis micropogon | reverse complement strand
TATATATATTTCATATCAAGAATATATTTTTAAAAATCCTTCCTCCTTTCCTCAGATTAAATGCATCATATAATAAAATTTTGATTATTATATTTTAGCTAAATTATAATATTTAGATTTTTTTTTTTCATTCTTAAGCTAAAGAGTTACTATTGGTCAATTGATCCCAATTAAGACTATAAAACCCTTTGGTGCTTGTGTGTGTTCTGTTCTTAATGGCTTACAGATTGTTATTAGATGCTTTGGCCATCCAGGGCGAATTCTGACAGATCGCACAGATTTGATGAAATGGATGAATGGATGCTGAGCCGTTTTGGATTGCCACAAGCACTACGAACTATAAAAACCACTATCCAGTTCAACTGTTATTAAAAAAACAACTTTATAAAACTCTAACATAGATGATGGAGGTTATGCCCTTACTCAATGTGATATCAAACCCACTTCAACTGGGTGTCCCTCGCCTGACACGGCATTCATATCATCACAGATCTTTTTGCCACTGCTGTGTTTTTTTTTTTATTTACCTGTAATGCCGGGGCACACACTCTGGAAGATCACGTGTTTACTTAAAGTTTATTTGAAAGTACATCAAGTTTACTGCTGCAGATGATTCGCCGAAAGTCAAAGAAGAAGATCAAGTTTACTGCTGCATCTTCTTTCTACCTTTCTTTGGCAGCATCTCTGGAATTCCTGTGCCACCCATCAACATGCACCCATCCCTATATGTTGTTTAGGGGGTTGGTCTAGGCAAATTGCATGCAAATCATATGCTAATCCTATGTGCCTCCAATGTAAGATCGAGTGGGATTCATTATTTAGCTCACCTGTGAAGAGAAGATCAGCATGATTGAAAAGGGTTGGTGCAGCTGATGTTAATGTCTCTTATTTTTTTCCTCTTAGCAGAAAATTTAAGAGATGTTCAAGAGAATGTTGCTACATGAGGCCCAGTGATTATTGTTAAAGGCTATAACCATATTTAGTATATTTAGTATAATAAATATGTAAGGAATTAACCATCATATTATGTGGCCTGTAATTTTTTTTAAGAATGACATCACACTTTTAACATGCATGCAAGGAGACAGAAAGCATATGAGATTATGTCTACTTGCCATCCAGTTTAATAGGACCTGTTATCCAATTAGCCGATCACTGGGCAACATCACAAAGCAATAAATTGTGCTGGGCCAGAGATAAGCTGGTTTGAGTTTTTCTGAAGCTGCTGAGATTTTCACACACAACAGTCACCAGAATACAAAACTAAGTGAGAAACAGTTTTCTTAGAGTAAATACAAGTTTAGAGAAAAATGGCCAGGCTGGTGTCTGTTACCAGGAAGTAAGTGGTACTTATATAATAGCCCATCACGACAATAGTAAGCAGAAAAACATCTAAGCATGCATGAAACATCATACTTCACGAGGGGAATGAGATATAAAAGCAGGAGACAATGCTTTTTCCATTCCTCTCAGACAAAAACATAAATCTGAAGCTATAATAATACAATGCACCTGGAAAATTTATTATGGGGTATTGTTTGTAGAATTTTGAGGGAAAATAATCAATTTAATCCATTTTGCAATGAGACTGTAACATAACAAAATGTGGAAAAAGTGAAGTGCTGTGAATACTTCCTGGATGCTCTGTAAGCTCAAGTTCATCAAACGTGGAATATCTAAACTTCATGATGAACTTAACAAATCACTTCCCTTGCATTAGCACCAGGTGTTGGCCAGGGGTAGCTCAGTGGTTAAGGCATTGGACTATGATGAGTGAGTGGGAACTTTCTTGAGGTTAATAAGGCAGAAAATCTAGCCTGGATAAAATGTCAGAAGTAGAGCATTACTGGGTTACAGGCTGTGGATGAGTGCGGTTCTATAAAGAGAGAAGGAAGCTCATAAAGGTGAGTAGCAAAGAGCTTACACCTGGTGGGAATTTTGCTAATAATTGCTCGGTGTTGTATGAGTTTTGGAGGAGATGAAGAGGGCAGAGTTGAGAGGTGCTAAAGTGAGAGTGTCAAGCCTAATAGCACAGATCTGTGTTTGTGTGTACCTGCTGTAAAGTAGATTATAAGTCATTCAAGAGATTCCTATCCTGTTTCCCATCCTTCAGTGTTCTGTAGTGTCTTCAGTAGACTTGTTAATGTGATTTGACCTTGTACTTTGCAGCACAGTCATGAGTCTGCAGGGTAAATAGCAATGGGGGTGCTGGTGTTCACTGTGGTGAAGGTGGTGTTTTTGTGGATTTTTTTTTTTCCTGAATAGCCTGGGGTCTTTAGGTCAGAAAGCCCAGAATCCACTTACAGATTGAGTTGTTTAAACCCAGCTAGACCCAATGTTTTACTAGAAATTGTTGGTTGATTGTATTAACTGATGAACTAAAGTCATCCATCAGTCCAGTCACAGACTGTCCTACAACCACAATGCAGAAATAAACTCTGGATTGATACTGCCACAGATGTGAGACAAACATTCTGACATCAAACTGACAAAAAAAAACAAAAAGTTATTAGCCATAACATTATGACCATTGTCAGGTTAACTGGATACCATCATCATCATCATGTCTGCTCCGATCCTACAGAAAAACCAAGTGGAGCACAAATCACAAAAATGCCTGTGCTGATCATGTGAGAAAGGCACCAGAATACCCAATGCACAACGGCCTGCCATGCAAGGGGCCCAGCAGACAAAGGCCACCAACCCAGCCTTCAAATTCCCCAAATCCCATTGGATGTGCTAAACAAACAAGCCCAATCCACAGAGGCACCACCTGGCACGCCACAGCACTCAAAGGACCTGTTGCTGAACATTCTGGTGCCACACACCCAGAGTTCTTGCAGAGCCATTCCTTTGGAGCCAGAGCTGCCTTGGTTGCACAAGGGGAACCCAAAACCTTCCCTTAAACTTCAACGTAGCCACCGGTGGCATTAATCTGTTTTCTCAAACGGCCAGGGATTAAGTGTACAGACTTCTAAAGGAAAAATCCAAAGGAAGGAAGACTTCTAAAGGAAGTCTTCTAAAGAAAGCCAAAAAGTCCTTCAGTCTGTCCTCCACCATTTTCCAGGACATTGGCTGGCACGACGTAGACCTCATGAATTGCCTTCCAGAGTCCAGATCACAATCTATTTTTTTTCCAGTGGGGCTATGCAAAGGAGGGGGGTATACAGGAAAACGCCTCGCACACTGGACGACTTGGAGGCAGTACATGTACATGAACAATTTGATTCAATAAATTTGTATCAAAAATATGGACCTTATTATCAATTTTAATGCCTAATTATTTTCCACCCGCCCTGTAGGTGGTTTTAATGTTAATGTATTTAATGATGAATGACTGATTGGTGTATTGATCAACTTATACATGGAAGGAGGGCAGACGGTATTGACTAAGTGGGTTGGCGTTCAAGTCCTGCCGCCGGTCTTGAGTCCTCCTTGCGCTTTGTGTTTTTTTCTTAAGTACTCTGGGTTCTCCTACTACTACCTATAGTGTATAGTATAAACAGTTTTTTTTTTGTGTGTGGCGCTCAGAGTGTACCCCTCTTGCGCCCTTGGAACCTATTGTACATGCATCAGTGCATATACTGTATGCAGTAATAAATGTAAAACATTCTCTAGTCATTAGTTAAATATAATATCATTTACACAATTTAAAATTATTTCAATCCCTGACACCAGATAGAAAGGTGTGTTTTTTTCCAGTCTTGTTTTCTTCTTTTTTAATTCCTGCATTTTTCATGTCAGTAGCAGGCATGAAGTCTTTCCAAGATGCATCGCTCCAGTCAAGGAACAGATCAGTAAATAACTAACCCCCACCTGCTGTGGGGAGCTGCAGATGGGAAAGGGGTAACCTTGATAAAATAAAGCAATCAGCAATAAGACTGAAGCTATTATGAGGCACAGATTCTGAACCGAATGACTTATTTGAATCTGACAGTGCTGTTTATTTATTTATATCAAGGCTATGACTTATTCAAAAGAACTCTCAATGCTGCTTAAGTAACACAAGCAGCTGATAATTTGCTGTGCTTAAAAAACATCTGGTGGAGATTGCTAATAATTATTAAATGAATTGTTATTATGGACACACAGGTGTAATTGCATTACTCCATTTTGATTAATATATGGGGTTCTATTGAACACTATTTTTTTTCTCTTTACTGTACTGTGTGTTGTATATATTATTTAGCAAGTTTGGTGGATGGTGTGTGGATTTTCTAAGATTTCCTGCCACTTTGGCATTAAAATATCCAGTCAAAATGAGGTGTACGTGTTATATTTTATTCAATTACTATAATCATCCAAAGCACTTAACACTTGAATTTTTTTTTTGTCCTCTGCTACAATGCCTTTTTATTGAGCTTACAATCAAAGACTCCCCAGTGTCCAATGTCATTATGCATAATGTCAAGCATAAAACCAAATAAAATCAAAATTTGCCAAAGAGACACCAGGGATTAGGGATGTGTAACTAAACCATTTGATGACTAATACCTCAGTCTAAGGAGACACAATATTTGTCTGGGCTTTTTACATGCTGCATGGTATCTTGGGATGCACAGCAACCAGAGATAATCAGATGACAGCTTCACATTTTTCAATTATACTATTGCAACCTGCATTACACCGAGATGCTTTCAGCTACACATCTTCCTCTCTCTGTCGCTCCCTCTCTCTCTGGAGAAGTTAATGGAGCATGGCGGTGAGGGGTTTTGGAAATAATCCCCACTTTTTTGTATTGTATGTGTTTTCAGTTTTTTTTTTTTTATATCATGTATAAAACGTAATAAAACTCTATTTTATACTCTTCTTATAATAGCTGGTCTTACAACTTCAGATGAACAACAGCATATAATTTTTTTTCACTGTGGAATTATTTTTGGTATTTTTTTTAACCAAAAAGAATGCCCCCCTCAATAAATAAATAAATAAATAAATAAATGCAGGCAATACTAAGTAACCCCAGACGCATTAGCTTGTAGATCCACCTTTAGCAGTAATAACCTGAAATAATTGTTTACTGTATGACTATCAGGTCTCATAGTTTTGTTCTATTCTTCTTTACAACATTGCTTCAGTTCATTGAGGATTTGGGGTATTCACTTATACACAGCTCTGTTAAGGCCTTGCCACAGCACTTCAATTGGGTTGAAGTCTGGACTTTCACTTGCCCATTCCAAAACCTAGACTCTCTCCTTTTTTGGCCATTCTGATATAAATTTCTGTGCATCAGATCAATGTCCTGTTGCATGACTAAATTTCGACCAAGTTTGACACTAGTATATGGAGAAGTTCATGGTCAACTCCATGAATGCAAAGTGCCCAGGTTGTGTGACTTCAAACATAAGTCACCCTCTACCTCCGTGCTTGACAGTGTGTTTGGGGTGTTTGGCAAAAACCAAACAGCATTTCAGCAGAATCATCGCGCTGGGCATTAAGGATCAAAGTTCTCCTCTTTGGTCTCATTTGTTCTTATGACTCTGTTCCAGAAGCCCTGTGGTTTGTTTAGATGTAGATTTGTGATACTCAGTTTTTGCAGTTTTAAACTGCAGAAAAGTGAAATGTTGAAATCAGCGCCATTTATGTGAAATAATTAAATGCCACAACTTTAAAGAGTATTGTTGCAGTCGATGTGCCATGGCTACAATTTACCCAACCTCTTATTGCTCCTTCACGAGGCAAAACTCATGAAGCAAAACTCATACTGGATCCACGCACATGACAAAGTAGTTAATGTTTTTCAGCAGTGATCGGATCTGAATACAATAGGACACCCAGGACAGAAGACTCACAGCAACCTTCTCAACATGGACCAGAAACTCAAAGGAATGTTTAATTCTGGTGGATCTTAGAATTTATAACAGAATTGAAGCTGTTCTAAAAGCAAAGGGAGTTCCTACCCAGCATTACTCATTTTGTATTAGAGTCTACAAACTTAATTACGTAATTTTATTCTCTCTTCTTTGCTAAAATGCTACAGATCTTTTAAATTACAGGGGGATATGTACAGCATACTTCAAATAATTTCATAGTATTTACATCTGAACTCTAAAATGTTGGTCTTTTTCTGATTTGTTAACATGCGGTGGATTTGGATTAATTGTGATGGCAGAATCTTTAACTTGGCAAAGACCTGCAAGTTTTGTACCAAGAACATGGGTGTTCTATGAGGGATATGCTGTCATTCTTGTGCCCCAAAACATTTTGCTTAGTTTCATTAGACTATGATAGATTTTGATGTGATTTCATCTGTCAAAAACATCTGTCAAAAAGCTCCCATACTGTACATTTTCAATTAGTTTGACATCTGGTTATGTGGAGGCAATATCATATACTGTATCATACATCAGGTTTATGCTGATAAAATCATTCATTGAACCTGTGCAAGCTGAAGATGGGGACATTGTCATCTGAAAAGTAGTACCTCGCACTATTAAACTATATACAGTACATATTAATCTTAGGGTAAATGCGACAAACCCAGACTATGCCAGTGAAAAGTCCCCAAAACAGCATAACGGAGCCACATGGTTTCCTATGTCACTCGTTAGTATATTGTTACATCTCTGTTGATGATCTCTGCTGATTTGACATCATTATAGTACAGAATCAATGCATCTCACAAAAAGTGACCTCAAAAGCACCAATCAGTAAAATGTACTGTACTTCTCTGCACTGCAGCTACATGTCATGGCTATAGCAAGATCTATGGTCTCAGCATTCACATTAGCCCTTTTGCTACCATCTTGGCCACTTAATGTTACCGCTTGTCACTTTTGACAAAGTGCCAGGGCTGTGGGTACGGCACATTTGTGTTGTATCAGCACACCCCGGGATATGTTTAATGTTTGGCTGGATCTGCATTAGTTGTCACCGCATAGGCAGACATGACAGAATGAAGACAGATGAATATGGATTGCAGACACCTCAAGGGTAAGAGGAAAATGACCCGTGTTTCAGCAGATGTACTGCATTTATTCTCAAGTCCAAACCCTGCCTCAGCTCAGTTTCATAAGAAGTGATGAGGTGAGAAGAGATTATTGTGTGTACATGTCGATGTCATCATTGTCCCTCTCTGCCTCTTTCTCTTTTGTTCGCTCTTTCCTCGCTCTCGCTGCCTCCATTCACTCCACTGATGGTGACACTATTGATCAGTGTTGTAGACAAGATTGACTCAAATGAAACCAGGCCTAGACAGTTGCCACTGAAAAACAAAACAAGACCCATACTTTTTGGTATTTTTATATCCACAATATTTAGTATGGACCAATCAAGATTTTTTTTTTTTAATGTTCAGTCTGTTTTGTTAACATAGTGTGAACATACTGCACCAAAAAACTGAAAAACCTATTGGAAAATAAACACCAAAAACATCATCAAAACTTTTTGACAAGAACGAAGCCCTCATGTGCCCATGGTAAATTTGGTTTTGTCTTCATAAATGGGCCTAAAATACATACACTCGAAGGTCATCAGGTACACCTCGCTCGTACAGTGGTACCTTGGCATGCGAGTTCTTAAGGTGAAGTTTCGTACTGCAAAACACATTTTCCCATAGGAAAAAATGTAAATGAAGATTGTCTGTTCCAGCCACCCAAAAATATTACTAATTCTACCAATTTCCAATGCAAATGATATTTTTGTATATTAAAACAATCAAAACATTTGAAAAGACATTCAAATGAAGTAAAATATAAAATAAATAGACGTTAAACCTGTCTAAACCTTCATTTATGATTCCTCTTGGCACCGGCTGCTTTAAAAACTAAACTGAAAGTGGATCTCTCTTCTTCTTGCTACCATCCTTGCTAACATTCTTGGGACCCATGTCTTTTATAAATCTTGCACAAAATGCCAAAAAAAAACAGAAACTCAATCCAATAGAGCAACTTTTGTTTGTGGTGGAACGGGAGATTCCCATCATGGAATGATGCTTTCATGTTATTTACACTATACTGATCCTACTATCAGAATGAAATCGAGAAATCAAGCCTAATCAGACCAGGCAAAATCTCTCCAGTTTTTTTTTTTTTTCAATTTATTATTTTTATTTAATATTGTCCATGCGAAATGAAGCCGCATTCCTGCGCATTGTGAGTGAGTGGCCTTGGGCAGCTTTGACATTACAGTATGTGCATTCAGAGATGCTCTTTGGCATACCTTGTACCTTGTTATTTAAGGTGCCTTTCTACTTGCTCTAACCAATTTGGACATTCTCCTCTGACCTCTGGCATCAACAAGGCATTTTGAATCACTGCTCATTTTCTGAGCAGGTATGTACTGCTGTTTAAAAAAAATGAGTCAGCCCTTGCATTTTTCAGACCATTCTCTATAAATTCTAGTGCATGGTGGTGCAGGAAAATCCCAGTACATCAGCATTTTCTGAAATACTCAGACCAACCCGTCTGGCACCAACACCTCTGCCATGGTCAGAGTCACTTAAATCACCTTTCTTCCCCATTCTGATGCTGGGTTGGAATTTCAACAGATTGTCTTCACCACGATTACATGCCAAAATGGATTGAGTTGTTGCCATGTGGTTGGCTGATTAGATATTTGTGTTAACAAGCAGTGTACCTAATGAATGGCCAGTGAGTGTGCCTTCACAAATGCAGGGAGTAATTACATGAAAGAAAAAAAGAAACAAGGGGCAAAGAGGTGGAAAAACAGACTCTGACGAGTTCCTCAGAAAACATGTCCCTATAAAAATGCATGGGCTGACTCATTTTTCGGAGCAGCAGTATACAGAACACCTCAATACACCAGAGTGAACATTTGTAGACTGAACTATGCTTTGTATACAGTCCTGTGCATTCCCAAATATCCTCACCTAATGATTTCTGCTGTTTAGTGGACAGCGACGGTACCTCCCGCAGCAGTAAGATTTATACAATGGCAGATAAAGTTAAGAAAAAGGATGAGTTCAAGTGCTCCTTAGGGAGGCTCTCATTCAGTCATGTAAAGCAGAGATTCATAAATTTCCTGCCAAGTTATAATTGCTAAGCTAATTGGAGACTACCCTTTTTATGCCAAATATGGCATCATACTGGAATTTACTGCCCAGAAACTCTTAGTTCCATCAGTCTGTAAAGGTCAAAGTCTGTGTTGGTATTTCTATGAGATGTACAGAAGAGGGAAATTCTGTCTGGAAAATTTTCATACATACAGTTTTCACTTTTGTGATGCAGTTCTGATAAAATGGCTTCCTTTATGGTTATGTCTCTCGAATTAGATTGCCTGCCTTCAAGTTTAACCCACCCCTACCGAAAACACTCTTTGGGTTGTACAGTACATTTATTTATTTTTGGTTTCATTTCATGTACAATTTTCTTATTGGTTTGTTTTATTAAATGATTCTGCTTATGATTGGTTTGATTAGCATGATAATATATTTATGGACAAATGAAACATGAAACTGATTTGGCCTTTTGTACCGACACATTGGAAAACAATGTGTCTGTACTTTAAGTCGGTACTTTGAGTTGAAAGCAGCCACGTTTGTAGTTCTGAGAGTCAGTCTGACAACTAAAGTTCCTCACTGATTCTGTAGTAGATATGACTAAATGAAATTATGTGGTTATAGTGGCAGTGTTTTCCGTACGATTTCTCAAACGACACCATTAAATTAGTCTGTCTTGTCTTGGTGTTGTCACTCTTGGCCTTCAGACCTACTGTAGGGTGATTATCAATGGAAGCAGTTGTTGCAAATTTGTTTGTATTGCTGCTTGTATTGCATCAACAATGATACAGTAGTGTAAAAAAAAGGTATACTGTACCAAGCCTTATTCCCAATATTTTTGATCCCGGATATATATTCTGGGCAGTGGTAACTCAGAGGGTTAAGGCAATGGGTTACTGATCAGAAGGTTGCCACTGTTGTGCCTTTAACTCCATCTGCTCCAGGGGTGCCATATTGTGGCTGACCCTGCGGTCTGACCCCAGCTATGCTGGAATATGTGAAGAAACAATTTCACTATGCAGTAATGTATATGTGACAAATAAATTTAATTATGCCCTTTGGATTGGAGGTATTTTTTTGCAGTCTGTTCTGTTTGTTGACTGATTGAACTTTTTTAATGACTGTTCTACATTTCTGAATGGTGTGTTATTTGCATGTTGTTTCATACCACATTTTTTTGCAACTGCATCTGTGTCTACAAAGTAAAGACAAGTGAAAAATGACTAGCAGTAACATGATGGATAACATAGCAATGAAGGTGCTATCTGGATAAATGGGATTCTTGCATCAGTTGCATCAGTGATGGAAAATTTATACATTCTCAGCTTTTTCTATTATGCTTAACAATTCCATTCATCCATCCCTCTAGGAACCTCTCTTGGAGACCTATGATGACCATTGTATTTATTCCCATTTTTCGCCCGTGGTGGGACCTCCGCTTAACATTCACACTCTACGGGAACAATTTGGGAACATCAATTAGCCTAATCTGCATGTCTTTGGACTGTGGAAAGAAACTAGAGGAAACCCACCAAGTACAGGGAGAACATTCACACTTTATAAGCCACCTTTGTACAAATTGCACTTAGCATGCTGAAGTGCTGAATGCCTACTATAAGAAAAGAGAAACAAAGACGCTATTTAACCCTTGTGATGTTTATACAGACAGAGCAGAAGCCCAAATCAACTGGTTCTCACCGACTTTTAGACAAGGATTTGTGATCCATTGTTGCAATATTGCTAGACAAAAAGATGGCATGAGCTACTGATGCAGACTATAAAGCCCAAGCATGAAAGGAGCCTATTGTCTGCACTATTTTGGTGGCTCGACTGGCCTGTCCAATTTGAAATAGTTGTGATCTCATGACTGAAGCAGAAAACTGTGGAAGAGCCATGGTAGAGACAGAAAGACCTAAGGTATAAAATTGCCACTAAGGCACTATGACTTCCTTGTAGAGGCATGTACCAGGAGACTGAAAGTCAAAGTACAGTGGAACCTCGGATTACGAGTATTGTCTTCATTTATGAGCACCGAGTATCATGTATCACGCATGCGCTTCTTGTTTTGACGCCGAGCGTCACATGAACACAACTGCGCCAACGGTTTTTCTCTCTCTTGCGCTGCGGAATTGTGTGTAATCGTCTCCCCTGCTGGGTCTTAGTGCGCGTCTCTTACTGGTATAAGCAACATCTGGGCACGCGTGTACTGTTTACTACAACACTGTGACCAAGTGTGTGTGTGTGTGTGTGTGTGTGTGCGTGCGTGTAATTTGACACCGTGCTCATACACACACGCACTCTCTCGCCTTTACAAACCCCCCTCCCACCCCCTCCTCCTCTCGGCTTCGCACACACATACAGACACACACTCTCTGCCTTACACAGAAACTCCGCTCTGTCGCAATTCTTTTCAAAGGTTAAGTGCAGGTTAATTTTTTCTTTTACTTAACAGCAGTGATTCCGTTAGTATGCGCTCACGCGAGTGTGACTAGCGATGTTCCTTGCTAATTTTTCCGATAAAACAG
>JAOVVA010000004.1:21389510-21399865 GCA_028565275.1 Leiocassis micropogon | reverse complement strand
CACCTAGTAATGCATTACAATAGTCCAGTCTGGAGGTCATGAATGCATGAACTAGCTTTTCTGCATCAGATACGGATGAGATGCTTCTAAGTTTGGCAATATTTCTAAGATGGAAAAAGGCTGTTTTTGGTTAGAACTACAAAAGGAAGCCGAGCCCCCTCTAACCAATGCCTCCATTCCTGTAGGGCGAGTTTGACCGCTAGGAGCTCTCTGTTTCCTGTGTCATAGTTTCGTTCAGCAGGGGACATGTTCTGGGAAAAGAACGCACATGGATGGTACTGAGGGGGAGTCCCCTGCTGCTGAGAGAGAATACCTCCAACCCCAGATTGGGATGCATCCACCTCGACCAAGATAGGTTTATTGAGGATAAATAATGAGGATGGGGGCTAAATGAGGATGGGGGCTAAAGAATGAGGATGGGGGCTAAAGTGAACGCCTGTTGGAGAGAATGCATGGCTTGAGAAGCATCTGGGGTCCAGGTAAGGGTCTTAGGTTTACCTTTCAGGAGGTCTGTGAGTGGGGAGACTAGGAAACTGTAGTCACGGATGAACCTCCTGTAAAAGTTGGCAAACCCCAAAAAACTTTTGGTAGGGATGATAAGGTATCCCAAGAAGTGCACGGAGGGCTGGTGGAATGCGCATTTCTCTGCCTTTAGGAACAACTGATGGTGTTGGAGTCTCTGGAGAACCTCGGCTACATGAATGCGGTGTTCCGATTCGTTCCTAGAGTAGATAAGAATATCATCAATATAGACCAAAACGGAATGGACGGAGCAGCTCATTCATATAGCCCTGGAACACTGAGGGGGCATTGACCAGACCAAATGGCATTACCAGATATTCATAGTGGCCGGTTGGGGTTATGAAAGCAGTTTTCCACTCGTCCCCCTCTTTAATCCGGATGAGATTGTAGGTGCTCCGGAGATCCAGCTTAGTGAAAATGTGTGCTCCTTGAAGTTGTTCTAGGGCAGCTGGGACGAGAGAAAGAAGATAGCTAAACTTAACTGTGATCTTGTTTAGGGCACGATAATCAATGCAGGGACGGAGCCACCGTCTTTTTTTTCCCACAAAGAAAAAGCTGGAAGCCGCAGGGGAGGTAGATGGTCGAATATGCCCTAGATGAAGGGCCTCCTCTATGTACTCTTCCATGGCTCTCTGCTCCGGAATGGAGAGTGAATATATATTTCCCTTGGGCACTGGTTCACCTGGGAGAAGATCGATAGCACAGTCCCATGGCCGATGAGGTGGCAGTTGCGTGGCTCGCTGAGGGCAGAACACATCCTGGAAGGAGGAATAGAACTCAGGAATGATAGCTGACTGCTCGTTCCCCGAGCGTTCCACAGACGTGGCGTTGACTAAGAGGACTGGTTTTACCTGGATGCAGTGTTTGAGGCAGTCGGCACCCCACTTGAGGATGTCTCAACTGTCCCAGGAGATCACGGGTTGATGCTCAGCGAGCCATGGACGTCCAAGTATGATGTCGGAGGTGAACCGCTCCTGAACCAGGAACCTGATGTGTTCAGAGTGGAGCCAGCCTACCCGCATTGTATGAGTGGAGTGACTGACCAAATCCCCCCGAGGAGGGGCACCGGTGACACAGCAGATCTTGAATTGTGTGGAGTGGAGATGCAAGGGTATTCTGAGCTGCTGACATAAGGAGGCGGAGATGAAGTTACCGGCTGACCCAGAGTCCAGGAGTGCCTTTACTGTAACAGAACCAACAGCAGTATCAATGATAACGTTCGTGGTTAATGGGGTCATTGGTCTACATAGAAAAGAAAGATTGCTCACCAGAGGACGAGGAGGACGTCGAGGACATGTCAGATGGACATGTTCTCTCTCTGTGCAGTAAAGGCACAATCCTTGGGTCAGCCGGTGTTGTCTCTCAGTTGGAGTGAGCCTGGAGAATGACTGTTGGTCCACCTGCATTGGCTCTGGAGCGGTCCTCGGCTCGAGAGACTGGAGAACTGCGGGGGATCCTCGGAGCACGGATGTTTCAGCAGTGCACTCACTTAAACGGCCGGCGACCCGGATAGCTGTACGCATGAACTGTTCCAACCCAGCCGCAAGTTGCAGCCTCAGATGTGGGTTGAGTCCTTGCCGAAATTTTGTCAATAAGGCAGCTTCGTTCCAACCACTGGAGGCTGCCAAGGTCCTGAAAGTCAAAACATAGTCATTAATATTGGTGTTACCTTGATTTAACTTGAACAGCTTCTCTCCAGTGGTGAACGCATCACCAGCTTGGGTAAATACTTCTCGGAAGTAGTCAACAAAATCTTGGTAATTGTGCACTACACTGCCATCTTGCTGCCAGATGGCCTCGGCCCATTGCAGTGCTTTGTCTTTAAGGAGAGAAATTATATAGGCAATTTTAGATCTGTCGGTGGGAAATCTGAAAGGCTGCATTTCAAAGGTAAGAGAGCACTGGAGCAGAAATCCGTTGCAGTTCTCCGGTTCGCCACCGTAGGGCGCTGACGGCGCCATGGGACTGGCGTGTGCGGAAGGAGTGGGAGAAAAAGAGTTTGTCGCCGGAAGTGGTGCTGGGGTGCAGAGCTGGCGGAGTCGTTCCACCAGCTCGAGTATTAGATCTTAGCCCGCCGGGTTCATTGTTGGGTCCGACTTTCTGTAACGGAATGACAGACTCAACAGACTAGATCAAGAAAATACCCGAATGGGTGTTTTATTAGCAGTTTTGAAAAACGGAGGAAGGGAAATGAGAAACCGGGTTGGCTTAGCTGTGAGATTGGAGCTGGTGGACGAGATGACAAACAGGGGAGACACAGAACGAGGAGCAGACACTGGACTGTAGACAGGACGCTGGGTCTAGAGACACGAAGAGATGATTCACGAAGAGAGATTGACGAGGTGCGTAGCGGAGTCTGTATTCCATTGATGAAGTCAGACGCGGAGTGAGGGGAGTGCGGTGTATTTGAGGTGTGCTGTGATGAGAATCAGGTGTGCATGTGATTAGAACTCGGGTGATTGGGAACGGAGATTGAGGGTGGAGCCTGGCGTTTCCGTGACAGATGGTGTGGTCAATTTTTTTTTTTTGTGGGGGGGGGGCAGGGGACTACAACGAACCATACAACATGATTGCAAAATATGTATTTTTTTTTTCCAGATTTTCTCCCTAATTTAGTCGTGCCCAATTCCTCCCCGTCACTAGGGGGCTCCCACATTAAGGCGACTACTACCACTTAGTCGGGAGGGCCGAAGACTATCACGTGTTTCCTCCGAACCACGTGATGCCAGTCGACCGCATCTTTTTGAACTGCTTGCTCACGCGCCATTGGGGGCGGAGTAACACACTCGGATGTAAAATTTTTATGAACTTAAACTTATGTAATTATTAAGGTATTGTTGTGTGACCAAGTGCAGCAGTTATTCGCATGACCATAATGGTTAAAAATATACCATGGGATAACTTTTCACTGCTTTCCTGCTGTGCTGTGAGTGCATCTTTATTTTGATGGTTGAAGTATCGGCTGGCTACAGTAAAACAAAGCATGTAGCATCCAACATGGTTAATAGCATAAACTGCTTTGTTCTGTCGGGTGGGTTTCCTCCGGGTACTCCGGTTTGGTCCCACAGCTATGCAGGTTAGGCTAACTTTAACAAAATTCCCAAATTGCCCGTAGTGTGTGAATGGGTGTGTGAGTGTGTGTACGGTATGTGTGTGTGTCCTGCGATTGGCACCCTGTCCAGGATGTTCCCTGCCTTGTGCCCAAAGCCTCCTGGGATAGGCTCCAGGTCCCTGCGACCCTGAATACAGAATTAAGTGGTATAGAAGATGAGTGAGTGAGTGAGTGAGCTCTGTTCTGTCATGTCATGATCCCAATCCGTATACTTGACATCTGATATTAATTTGTGCCATTTTCTTTGTTCAGTTAGCAATTGCTGTCTGCAAAGCAATTATGGTTCTGATGCTATAAAGATTGCAGGGATACTTGAAGACCGGGATAAGCGAACCCTGCAATTTAAATTTATTGACTTATCTAACAGATATGATGTCAAAGGCTTTGCACAACATCCACTTTCGCTTTTCTGATGGTTTTCAGCTTTCTCTTTCTGCACATAGTATTGTTTTATGGTGTATAGCAATTTTACCCAGTGTCATAGTCGGGCCAGGCTCCGACGCCAGCCAAACACAACGCCCTTTATCTCCAGAATACTAACCATGATCACCTGAAGTCAATCAAGGCACGCCCATAAAAAGCACACACCACACGACAGCCATTGTCCAGGCTCGTATTTGCTAAAGTGGACCAAATCGCCGAGATCGCACGTAAGAAGTGTATTTTTCCGTGCTACTTACCTGTACTCTGTTTCTCAGAAGTATCCCTAGCTGACTCCCTCATCTTCATCTTCGTGGCTCCGTGGTGTGTGCCTCCCGTCGCTCCCAGGTCTCTTCCGTAAGGAACTCCGCGCCAATCATCGTCTCCACAAAAAGAAACAGGGAAGGAAATCTCAACCGACATCCATGATTCAGCGAAAGTAACTTTTGAATAAAGACTTGCATTATATCACACTTCTTCTTCTAAAACTGCCGTTAACTCTCTCTCTAAAAATAAACACAGCTCATCCTTATACTTACCATCGTGTGAGTGTCCGTCCTTGTTACACCCAGCACCCAAAATACTTTCAAAGCAGTCCAACACAGCCTCTATTCTTTGTGGAGGATGGATAAAAGGGCACACAGGAAACAAAAACCTTGAAAAAAATTATACAAAACCTCGCCAAATCCTGGCCAAATCACACAAGCTGATTCACATGGGACTGATTCACATGGGACTGTAAATGCAGATTTACTGTATATTATCATAGGACCTTGGTGTTCTGTGAGACATTTGCAGGAGAATTTTTACTTCACGAAAAAAACATGCATTTTTTTACAAAGAATCATATTTAACAGTTCAACACTCTTATTCTATTGCCTTTTTCCAAGCTTTGCTCAGAGTTACCAAGGCAGCAAGCATTTTTTTTCCCCGTGATGCTAAGGGCAGTCCCAGATAATTTTCTGGTATTCATCATGCTTTTACTTTTAGCCTTAACACACACTCCACAGAATCAACCTAGGCCTGTGAAGCAAATCTGACATAAAAAAAAGGAGATTAAGTGCACATTAGTCATATTTCAATTGAACACTGCCCCCTTTATCCAGCCATGGGGAAGTGCTTCGGTGCACCTTAATTGGCTCTTTCTGAAGGTAATGGGTGAGGTAATAGTTTAAAACTTCTATGTGAACGTCTAAAAAAGCTGTTTTGCCATTTAGACTGTATCTGCTGTGCAAAAGAAGAGATCAGATTCTTCTGCTGTTCATTATAACCTGAGGATGTTTTTGTACATGAGTAAAATTAGGTTTTGGAGGCACCCAAAAATAAATCTGCTTTAAACAGGTGCAAGGCCTAAGTTTAAATTCTTTTGGCACCTTTGCATTTTGGATTTGTGTCCTTAATTAAAACAACTACCGGGTTTAAACTAGGATAAGACCGGGAGGTCTTGTTTTTTTAAGACAGAAGTTAAAATTTCTGGTAAGCATGGTAAGAGTGGTGCAAATCCATGGGCATTAACAAAAAATGGTGTTCAGCAGGCATTCCAATTCCTCTCTATGGTGATAAATTTCACAATATGAGTATTTCCACATCAATCATGACTGACTATTTATAAATCTTGCTTTGGGCACAGGGGTATTGTCATGTTGAGACAGGCTTGGGCTCCTTTCAGTAAAACAAGATCCTAATGCTGCATAATGTTAATGTTATGGCTGATCATTGCATGTGAGAAACATGAGATGGTTCTTCCTTCCTGTCGTAATACCTACAGTATACTGACCAACTGGCTTCCCTACTGTTTTAAAAACTCCTACAACAAGAAGTCATTTAAAAGGAGTTTCTGGTCCACCTGAAGAGTGTCACAGGCCTACAGGGCAAACAGGTCAGTGTATGATACAGACACCACACTTTAGTCCCTTTTTCACCAATGTGGTTCTGGAGCTACTGTAGTTTGGAGGTAGCAATCAATTTCGAACCAGTTTTTTGTTTTCCGACAACCAAAGCACACTTGTGCTGGGTCAAAACAAAGAACTGCTTATGTCAAGGGCCTGGGGGCGGGATTAACACAACCAACTGAAAGTTGCAATTGGCAGCTCAAATGCTTTCTAGTAATGATAAAGCCAGGAGAACTGCTTGCAAAGCCATGTTGAAGTTTGCAGTTGTTGTTTTGCTTGACGCTGGCGTTTTTTTGCCACAAGCATTGCCACCATTATTGCCGCTAATATTGCTGCTAACATTGCTGGGAAAGTAGAGACATACACAGACGTATTCAGTGTTGAAATGACATGATTCTCTAGCCCATGGAAAAATAAAACCATTTCTTAGGAAGTCCGCTATTAAACTGGAACTAGAACCTGGTTCATTTTGGTGGAAAAGAGTCGTTTGACTGCCCATGTACTTAATCAAGGACCCTGTTTGTAGGCTTTAGCTTGACATTTAAATTCATCATTACAGAAATCCTAATCCTAATAAACACCACAGCTCGCTTTATTATGTATCATCTGTCAGTGGGCCACCAGCTTGCTTATAGGCAGAAAACAGAAGGTAACCCAAGGGGAAGTCACTTCCAGTGTAGCAAAGGTGAAGTTGATTCTGTTAGCAAGTTTTGACGGATAAACCCTATAACTAAAAAATAAAATAAATATCACAATGCTCAATATTTTGAACACACACAAATTGTATGCACTCAGTCCAAGATAATTTACATTGCATCAGAAGGTAAATGGTGGTGGAGCATTGGGATGTGTAATCCAGTCTTGGGCTACTGAAATAGACGGATCTGTGCAAGTACTGCTGGTTGGCGCTGCAATCTAAATTCTCCTGGTGGTTTCTCCTTTTCTATATCTTTCCTTTGCTAACTTATTTAAACAACATTTTAGTCAAATCAAAAGGCCGATAATACCCTGTTCCAACGTGCAACACAGCATGACGCATCTTCATCTTGTCTATATGGACAGTCAGCACAGGTGCCTTCCACAAATGTGTGCTCTACCCACTGCTTTTCTTCAAAAACACCAACAACTTCCCATCTACATACCCAGCTATAAAACTCCCAAAGTTTGTAGATTACATGATTATGGTTATTGGAAACATAAATAATAACATCTCAATAACATGCTCAAGACTCTGGGGAGGACAGTGATCTTTAAGATTCACCCCTCAGCACAGCTCCCTCTTAAAATATCCAATAGTTCTATGTCTTCTGTGGAGACAAGTTTCTGGACCTGAGGCCACGCAGCTGTTTAATCAAAATCGTGTGTGGAGTTTTTATGATGCAACTTCACCAAGCATTTAAAGAATTTCCATTCATGGGCATTCATGATTTCTGACCACATTTACTTAAAAAAATTGACAGTCCAGCACTATACTTCCAGGTAAACCAACTTCCAGTCATTTCAGGAATATTCTCGTTTTCTTTGCTTAATACATGTCCATTAGAAACAGGGTA
The DNA here is from genome assembly GCA_028565275.1 of Leiocassis micropogon. NCBI lineage: Eukaryota > Metazoa > Chordata > Actinopteri > Siluriformes > Bagridae > Leiocassis > Leiocassis micropogon. The sequence goes on along the minus strand of JAOVVA010000004.1, from coordinate 21,392,366 downwards.
GCATCTTTTCCATGACCATAGAATACTGACCATGACCATGTTCATGCTCATCTGCATGCTTGTTTAAGAAATGAGAAGCTGCTCACTGCATCTATTAAAAGCTTTTCAATATTTGAATATTTATATTCAAATAATGACATTTTTAGGCCAGACATGGCACCTTTGGCCATATAGTGCATATTATATATTATTAGATATGGCGATTTATTTTCATGACCATGTAGTGTGTAATCTGTGGGTTAACTTTATGTCGAGCACAGTTTTTCATGGTTTCATGGTCCTAAATGGATGTGCTGTGTTAAACTTGTTGGGACAGAGCAAAAAGGTGACAATCAAGAAGTGCATTGGGATTTTCAAATCTCATTTGGCTTCAAATATGTGCATGCATTACTGCTTGAGACCAGCCTCTTAGAAAACCGAATAAGATAGCATTTGTCTAATTAGTGTGGGCATGACTGTCTAACTATGCAGCTTTGTGGATGGTTACTTTTCATATCACCTCACTTCAAAATAAATTGGCAGTAAAAGCTGAACACCTACAATATTTTAAGCACAGCTTAAATCCACACTTGCTATGAATTAAATAAAGGATGTCCCAAAAGTCTTCATACACAGAGGAGGTAGCAACAAGGATGTTGTGCCTTTTGTCAGTGGATGTTCGAACCTAATTTCAACATTGCGAGAGCTTTATATTGTCAAAGGCATTCTTAAAGAAAAAAAAAGAAAAGAAAAAAGAAGCCACTTCAGGTAGCTGGTTATTTTTTTTCTGGTTGTTTCCAGACATTTCTGCCAGATGGCTATTCATAATTCATATGAAATATGTACATGAAATGTAATTGTATATAAATGCTATTGTGCAAGCATTTGTGGTTCTAAATGAAGAAAAGCTTATTTAATATCACAGCAACATGTCTAACCAGATGTCTTTAAAACTCCAATCCAACCACGTTTTATTTTTTATCTTATCTTTTATTCTTTATTGAATTGTTACTGCATGCCAATAGCGAAGATACGGTAACTAGAAAGTATGCATTTTTGTGATCTCAAGCATTGTTTTCACACATAACTTCAATCGCAAAAATAGTTTCAAACGTTCTGTGAGTATTTAAACCAAAACAAATTAGCACTAAAGTATATTCTTTATCTTATCCTTTCCTTGACTTTTCCAAGTATTTTACAAGCTTGTCACCTCGTCGGCATGGTTGTGCAAAAACACTGACTTACTGTAAAAGTTTGGAACAAGATATAATAAGAATAATGTTTTAATAGTGAATGAGCCAGACGTACAGTAACTGGAGGTCTATTGGCTCACAATAAAGGCAGTAGCTTGATCAGGCTTCATATGACCTAATGTTTGTTTGTTCGTTCTATCTTTCTAGAATAATAATTAATTAAATAAATAAAACAGCTTTTGGAAGACAGGCAACTTCCACATTTTACTATGTCAACTCTGTGGCTGTAATGTAATTGGCAAAAAAGGAGCATTAAATTGTGTTGAATTCATCATTTGTAAACCACCCAATTGGTTATATTATTAAATGAATTGTAATGAGCACTGTTAAAGACAGTGGTGGACGGTAATAAAGTTAATGTAATCCATTAATATGTACAGTTAAACCTTGGATTGTGAGCATAATTCACTCTGGAGGCATGCTTGTATATCAGAGCACTCATATATCAACGTGAATTTCCCCTGTTAGAAATAATGGAAATTCAGATGATTCGTCCGACTACCCAAAAAATTTACATTATTAAATAATTAATAGAAAATTAATAATGAAAATGAAAAGAAATAAAAATAAAACAAATTAACCTGCACTTTAGCTTTAAAAAAAATCGTGACTGATGTTAGACGAGAGAAGAAGCAGAAGGTGGGGGGCTTCTGTGTATGATGTCTTTCTTACACACACACACACACACACACACACACACACACACACACACACACACACACACACACACACGCTAAAAGAATCACTCCTTTCTGAGTCTCTATGGATACTGGAATCATCATCTTTTTGCATGACTTTAACAAGGAACCTCTCTAATGACACTTTGCCTCCTTTTGAGGATTTCGCGGAAATGTGACATCACTTTGTCGTTAAACAGATTCATTTCCCCCACTGCGTCAGCCATTTTAACCTTTTTCTTCATGAGGGCCGTTGTTGAAGTACAGTTACTAAAGAACAGTCACTACACTTGGACACACACACACACAAAAAAATGGTGGTCACAATGTTATAGTAAAAAGTACATTCGCGCATGGATGTTGGCTATACGAGCATCGGAGATGATTACCCACAATTCCACAGTGCAAGAGAGAGAAGAACCATTGGCTCAGTTGTGATCACGTGGCGCTCTTCAGACAAAGTGCATATTAAGATGTATATCAAGACCTCGCTCGTTTAACAACTTAAAATTTATTTAAAATTTTGCTCTTCTTGCAAAACACTAGCAGACCAAGTTACTCGCAATCCAAGCTTCCACTGTACTTTACTAAAGTATTCATATTGGGGGAATGACAAAATGTTAATGTAAAGTAAAATATCATACCTGCTACTTTGAATTAAGCCACATTTAGTACACACAAATCAGGGTACAGTGCACTCTTTGTTTTGGCTAATTTTGTCTACAATAATGAGCTTTTGGAAAAATGACAAATTCTTAATTCGGACTTGCCACTTTAACACCCAAGACTTCATATAATTTTTTTATGGAAAAAAAAAAATAAGTTTTCCATTTTTACATGCCTTCTCTGCCTGTATGATTCCCAGCCAGCTCATATAGGTACTTTGGTTTCCTCCCACCATCAGAAGACATGCACATTAGACTAATTGGCATTCTCAAATTGCCTGT
>JAOVVA010000004.1:21363870-21374232 GCA_028565275.1 Leiocassis micropogon | reverse complement strand
ATATTATATAGAATACTAAGTATTAAAGTATTAAAATTAAAGTTTTTCTTTTCTTAAAGTGTGTATACATTTCATGGCTGACTCTAAGCTGCCATATTGTTTTGTAAGTATACAAACCTTCAATGCTTGTGAGAATCATTTTAATCCTGCTGTGACATGATGAGTATAAGCCCACTGTTAGTGGAGAATCAACTTTTGCAAGCGTTTTGTATAATGCATATGCATATACTTTATCTGTGTACACGTTACCTGTTAACAAAAGAGAATGGACATTTGTATGACAGTTCAACAATACGCTTGACAGGGCACATGCTTTTTAATACAAGGGGTGTACTCAAAGTAATGGAAATGGAAACGAATGAGCTTTCTAAGAAGGAGAAAGGTAGGGTTTCCACATGTCCAAGCAGTCCAGTTTTACAGAAATGACCGGCATTATGAAAGCACAGATTGATTAGTGCACCAAAGTGTTTGATGTTTAACAGGGCAACAGATCCTTCCCACTCGATCTCTGGGCTGAAGGTTCTTCTGGCTGCTTTTTCAAGCACAACAAACAAGTTGTAAACAGGTGCATTTATCAAGATAGGATGAGAAGTGATTTAGCTAACTAGCTAACATACAGTACTGAGCAAGAGAGTTGTGAACTCGTACGCATTTGGTTTGTGTTTCACACCAATAATGCAGTTTTTTTTGTTTGTTTTTTAAACAAGCCTATAATTATAATATCTTGGTGTGTAATTTAAACATACTGTATCTTTTATGCTTGCAGTATCACCATGTTTAATTGTGTAGGCTACTTGCTGCATACAGGGTAGAAGTGGTAGCAACTAGCTACAGTAGCTAACCTAACGAAGTAATAAAATAGGATAATAATGTTATCAACAGAATCAACTTCAATTGTGTTTAAACTACGTTAAAATACTGTTACTCAGTTGGATAGCTATCTAGGAAAATCGGGTTTCTTTGTGAAATACTTTTCACAAATTTTCAGAGCATGCACTTAGTACTTCAATTTGAATTAAAAAAAAATGCAGTGGTCTTTCTACATTTAGTGAAGTACATTTTTAGGCAAGTACTTGTGTTTTTACTTGAAGATTGAGTTTGTGTACTTCCGCCACCTCAATTAACACCATTCCTTCAGTGCAAAATGACAGTTACACCATTGTACGTGAGGGCAAGTTTTTCATCCTGAGAACCTGAGCTTCTTGTCAAAACTGAAGGGAGAATGTATGGGAGATAATAGCTTCAGTTTGCTAAAAATAGCTAAAGCTCGAGAAAAACATTCAGTTTCTTCAGGGCAATGGTCCCAAAGGCCTAAACATTTTGCTTTTAAGTGGTTAAAAACAAAAAGGTTCATGTTGTACAGTGACCAAGTCAAAGCCCAGAGCTGAATCCTATTGAGAATCTGTGGTATTGCTTAAAAATTGCAGTCTACAAAACACATCTGACAACTTGAAGAAGACAAAGCAAATCCGTAAGGACGAAAATAAACAGCATACAAAGCTGCTAGAAACTTACCCCAGCAGACTTAAAGCTGTTACTACCATAAAAGGTGTTTTTCTCCAAATGGGCTTATTGCATAAATACTTGTGTAAGCAGCATTTTTCATTTTCCTTTTTTTAATCTGCCGACAAATCATGAAATTAACTTGTTATCTTGTTTTGCAATAAAAATATACGGGTTGGGACAGGCACGGTATATTATAAGCGTGTTCTACTTGCTAAACTAAGAATTCCCAACAAACCCGCTAAAGAATGCAATATAATTTTGAAAAACAGAACACTCCCTTCTGTAGAACAAAGTCCTTGTACAGTGCAAACACAATAAAGATATGCAGCAAACATAATCCCCATTTTTGACTAAGTCAGTCCAAAGGTGACACAGGGCAAATATAGAGTGGCGAAACAAAAAGTAAAAGAATGCAGATGGTATTTTCATGTAACGAGAATTGGATGATGTTGAAGAAAACTTTTTTTTTTTTTTTTCAAGTCTGGCCTGTGGTATGTTCATTTCTTTCATATTCGTTGGATTTCTAATATAAAAGTTGTGTGTTGTACCTTTTACCATTATTCTCTCCTGTCTCACTGTGTATAGAAAATATGAACAAAATCTCTCCTCCAGCTAGCCTGAAAATGAGAAAATGTAATAGTGAGATTTTAAAGGTAGCTATGGGGTTATCAACCATACATATGCATATGTACAACTAGAAATAGAATTATATTAGCTAAAATAGCATGATATTATGAACCAGTGCATTAATGCTTACCCGATTTATCAATTTTTATGTGAGTTTGCCAAGAATAAAAAGTATATAAGTAGATAAAATGCATATGAATCATACCAAGTTGACTCCATGTCATTTAATAAAATATTGAAAAAATAAATCTTAATCCTCACCTGATACAGAGGAAATAAAGCCAAGAGGTTTAGCACAACCTTCACAGTGCTGTCCTCATTCCTTCAAACAGCAGAACATAAGAGGGTGTGTTTTATGATGAAAAACAAACAGCTGATTGGCATGTTCCTTACATGACCATTGTTGTCACTCTTGATAGCAAATAACTTGTATCTACAATCTACAGTACTGTGCAAAAGTAACTTTACACATGCAAATAAATGGATGCCTTAAAGATAATAAAAATCAATGTCTCTACATTCAAAAATATTAAAGAGAAGTCTACAGTAATTAATGAAACAAAGTTAACATTTGGAGTGATGCTCCTTTGATGACCCTTCCATTTGTGCAGTTTTATAAGAAAAGTAGGTACAGTACTGTGTTTTACTGAGCATCCAAGCCAGTTCTTCTGAGGAGTATAACAGTGGCGCCTGCTTCTTTTTTCAATATAAAACCCAGCAGCCTTTATTATTATTATTATTACTTTTTTGTTTAAAAAAATGGTTTCTTGAATGAAAAAATGAAACCGCCGTCGCTGTTTGCGGGGTCTGTGTCGAGTCCAGTGCGCATCAGTAACACAGTCACTAATTTACTGTACCTACGTCCACCATTGGACAAAATATCCTCATAAACAAAGCTACAGTAACGTCAAATTAAAGAGATTAGCACACAGACAATGACATCATCTACACAAGGTGACGTTTCAAAAAGCCAAAATCTCCATTTCCCCTGTCCATACAACACCACTGAAAACGGAGTTTTAACAAAGTTTGTAATAAAAACACACAGCAAGACAGAAGTGTACTGTATGTGCACAGGATATGAAAGTATCAAATCCGGATCCGTGTATCAGAAACCAGATCCTTCTGCTTCACATCACTACTTTGGCATGGTTTATTTTCCAATGATTTCTGTCATTTGTGTAGAATTTTTTTACTAATATATAATTTTCAAATTTTGCAGTAACCCTATATTTTACATCTTGGGGGATGCAGAAAACTTATCCTCTCTACAGTATCAGGGGACATTTGCCTCGAATTTTGAAAACCCCTTAGTTAAATTGATGCTCTTCACTAAATAAGCTGCTTACAGTATACTTCTGGTCAAATCACTTTAGAAAGTCTTTACTTTACTTCACCTTGTGTGAGTACCCCTGCCCAACATTCTGACATGCTCAGAGACACCTGCTTGCAGAAATTGAAGTCCTTATTTTTCTTCTACAATATACAGTACAGTACAGTATATCTATGCAAATGCAAATAATGCCTGTCTAAAACTTTACTACTATGTATACTTTTTACACATACTCAGCATGCATTCTTGAGTATCAATAATATAAAGCTTAGTAATAAATAGGGCCATAAAGAGCCATTAAAAAGTTTTTTTTTTTTTTTAGAAAGTTTCAGTTACATAAATGAATCATGAAATTGTAAAGTTCTTTATAAAATTAAAGTGCCATTCATGCCAAACCACTAAACATCCCTGTTTACAACATCCTTCCAGTTTTTATTCTCCAAATCTGTTCTAAAGCTGTTTCATTTTCTTTTAATGTAGATACACAGGGTATATTTTGGCCATAAGGCCTATCCTTCTATTCTGGAAATGCTTGAATGTTTTTCAAAACAATTTAAACAATCTTTTCAGGCTTTATTTATTTGACAGTTAGTTCAATTCCCATAATTGAAATAAACATAATTCCAAGAATGCTGATCTGTGTTTTCTTCAAATAATTTCTATTCTATCAATTACTCGGTTACAATTACTACGCTTATGACTACATTCTGCCTGTCAGTCTGTTTCTAGAACTGTTGCACACAAATTTCACACTCGCAGTTGTGCCGTGCACGTAATATCAGCTGCGATTACCTGTAGCGATGGAACTTTGGCAGAGACCCAACCAGGCAGACTTTCACCTCAACAGTGCTTTTGGTAATGATATATTGCTGAAGTATCACACTCTTGAGTGCTGAGCCTTACAAACACCAAAGTAATTAAAGAACCCATGTCGAGTGTGTACTATGGAACAAGCCTTAGCAAAATTTTGGATTGGTATTGTCAGTTGCAACAGCTTAGCATACTGTATATTAAGACCTAAATCTATTCATGCATAATGCGGCATAACATTTGCATATTGTTTTGCTACTAAATTGTTAATATTGAAAACTAAAGACCATGGAATTCATAAAATCGGACTATATTACACTGAAAAAAAATGTCAGTGAAATTCAGATTTAAATTATCTGTATTATTTATTTATTTATTAGAGGCAGCACAGTGTCTTAGTGGTTAGCACAGTCGCCTTGAATCTCCAGGGTTCGGGTTCAATTTATGTTTCAGGGTCATGGTGGGTTTCCTCCAGGGGTTCCAGTTTCCTCCCACAATCCAAAGACATGCAAATTAAGCTAAGTGGCATTTCCAACTCGCCGTAGTGTGTGAATAAGCGTGTGTGTCTGTGTACCCTGCCCAGGGTTTACCCCGCCTCGTGCCCCAAGTCTCCAGCAATAGGCTCCAGGCCCTGTATGCAGGATAAAGCGATATAGACAAATAAGTGAGAGTGGTTTTTTTTTGTGTGTGTTAAATAATACAAATTTAAATATTTTAAATATTTTATAACCTGATTCCTATTTTATATCTTTGTGTTAAAAAAGCTGAAAGACTTGGCACATGTTTAGAAGCAAAGTTCTAATCTACCCAATCTCAATCTGGATATGCATCTAAAAAACTTTTAAATTTCTTTATTGTAAACATTATGAATCATGGAAGGTTGTTTTAAATATTTATTTTATTGTGTTGATTTTAACGCCCAAGGTTGTTGGATTATATTGCCCAGCCACTGGATGCGGTGATGGTCCCAAGCCTGGATAAAATGGGAGGGTTGCGTCAGGAAGCACATCAGGTGTAAAACCTGGGCCAAGTTATTGTGCGGATCAGATAGTCCTTGGCGACCCCTCGGCGGGAGCAGCCGGATGACTAACAACAACATTATTGTATCATAATACTCTAAACAACTAAATGATCCACAATATGAAGTGTTTCTACAATGTATGAGCAAAAAGGATGAGCAAAAAGCATCTGGCTGTTGATTGGACCATGACTACTTACTGTACATTAGTTACCACCCACAAGCTAGCTAGCTTAGTTTCATTAGCCAGAGTTTAAAATGCTAAGGTGACTAATGCTAATTTATATGCTAACATTACTTTGCATTCAATTGAAATCTGACATCCATACCCTACACGTCATTGTCAACTCCTACATTTCTTGTGGTAAGGTAAACTACAACAATTTCAGTTAGCTGGTTTGCTAAAGTGATGCAGAGCAGACAGCTAGTTGTTTGATGTCTGCAATGCAGCTGTCACTTAAATCATCCATGTCTTTATTATTATTTTTTTATGGCTTAATATAATTTTAGATAATTAGTTACATAAAAATTCACCCCCTACAGTTTTAGAAATTTAGCTATGGAGACCAAAAAAAAAAAGAAGAAAAATTGTACCAGGCTATAAACATGTTTAATTCTCTTAAGGTGTACATTTTAACATTGGTTCTATGACTGACTCACTTTTGGTGCCAGCTCCCAGTGGACATTCAAGGAACTGCATGTTTTGGCAGTTTTTTTTTTTTAAACAAGTTTTTGTTTAATGTTGATGGAGGATAGTAAAATGCGGGAAAAAGTCATCCATGCTAGAGTGCTGGTCATTGATGCAACCATCCATTGAATGGGATCTGTTTTATATCTGATAATCCTGAAGAGATATTTCTAGTCATGAGTGTGTGATCTGAGGTTTAAGCACAATTGGGTTATACAGTGATCACAAAAGCCAGTCCATCTCTGAGAGCCTAAAAAAGAAGCCAATATTAAAGTTCTGGAGTGACATACCAAAGTGCTGATTGAGTTCAGCTCAGAATTTTTCTGTCACGGGGCAGCTGTGGCCTGTTCTTAAAGGTTACAGTAAGTTTATAATTGAAATCCTGTCACTGCAGAATATTAAAAGCAATTCTGCAAATAAAAGTTGGGAGATTCGCTAAAATAATGTCTCCAGTTGGATGAATGGATGAATCTCCAGTTATCAGAAGGGTTGATTCGCAGTTGTTGCTGCTCATAAAGTCACAACAATTGTCAAGTTTCGAGTCAATTGCATTGATTTTGCAAGGTCTTTTTCCTTAAATAAATAAATGTATTATTTAAAAACTGCATCATGGTTTTCATATTTATTTTGTCTTATATTACATTTTGATGAAAGATATGTAAGATTTTTTTGTGACTAAACATATAAAAACATTTTCCAAGCCATATAAATAGCATAGCATAGGAAACAAAAATCAGATAGGCTTAGGGAACAGGTAGATTGTCATATACAGACTTGTGATTACACAAACCTCTACAGCAGACTACAGCAGAGATAAGATAAAGCAAGGCATCTTTGAATAAAACCAGGAAATCAAAAACACCTTATCTGGAAGCATGGGAAATAGGTTATGTGGCAACAAACTTTTAGCTCAAAAAACAAGCCTGTAGACTCACGTGTGTTGACACACAATAACAACTAAAAGTCTTTTTATTGGTCTTTCTGCGATTGGAAACTTTATAATTTTTTTTCTCTAATAAATCACATACAGTACAGTGACAAATCAAATAGGGCACATTTTATTATTTTATTATGATTTCATCCTCCCATATCAAAGCAAAATGTTAAGCCACCAGGACTGTGGGGAAACATACAGGACAATAAACTGGACATAGGTCCACTTGCACAAACAACAACAAAAAAATCAACATGTGGGTCTCGACTACATCATTGTGATAACTATAACTGTAAACATTTTCATTATTAGTCCAACTTCATAACAATTGAATAAGTCGTTATACTTTGTTAAATCCCAAGCCCTGATGCAACATAAAAAATGAAGGGAAAATCACTAAAAGAGGCGCTCCATTTAAAGTTTGTGTGATTTGAATGTAAAGGTTAATATTTTACCTGCTTTTTTATACAGACTACATTGGAAAACTTTTAATTGTTCTGTTAATCATCCAAAGAATCAGTAATTAGCACATCCATTAACTGTAGCTTTTGATCGTCAAAAATAACCATAGATCACGAAAAATGATTTTTTTTCCTTCACCATATAATTACTCTTTTTTTCTACACACCTACTGTACCTCGCATTGTTTTTTTTTCCTCCACGCTGAAATGAAAGGCGTGTCCTATGCTTGTTTCTATGAGTTACTAGCAAAGTCATTGTTTTTAAGATGTGATGTATTTCCGTTACTGATTTTCAATCTTTGGACTACTGTATCCCTCTGTGTGAGATGCATACAGTTAAATCAGGATGATACTGCCCCCTGTTGCAGCTACATTTCTATTGCAACTCAATTCAATGTGCTCCCCATGTTAATACGTTGAGGATTGTGCTGGAACTGTGAGCAATGCTGCTCTCTGCTGGTTAACTTTGATGTTAAATAGAATGAGTCACATCTCACCTGCTGTGGTACATACATCTATAAAATTAAGTTTGAGCTATTCATTACAACTTTAAAAAGGCCCGGCAGTGTCTCTACCACCGTAGACGCTTGAGAGACTGCCCTCCAAGATGCTTAGGAACTTTAACTCCTGCACCGTAGAGAGCATCCTGACGGGAAACATCGCAACCTGGTTCGGGATCAGCACCATGCAGGACAGACGAGCTTTACAGAGGGTGGTGTGATCAGCTGAGCGCATCATCCATACCAAGCTCCCTGATCTGCACTCGATCTACAGCAAGCGGTGCTGGATCAAGGCCAGGAAGATAGTGAAGGACCTCAGCCACCCCAACAATGGACTGTTCTCTCTGTTCTCACTGTTTGTGGTCAGGAAAGTGCTTCCGCTCCCTGAAGGCCAACAAAGAGAGACTAAAGAGAGACTGAGGAGAAGCTTCCTCCTGCGGGCTATACGGGCTCTTAGCCAGAACACCACATATGACTAAACAATCTGATCTGTTTTCTTTTGTTCTTTCACACAATAAAAACTCTCCCTACATTGCTGCTAACACACCAAGTCACGATGTAACACAAAACTGATCACGTTGCACATTGCACCTACGGAACATGTTCCAAGACTAAGATGTAATTTATCCTGTATAATCTATACGCTGAACACCTCATACCATCCATCCATCCATCCATCTAGAAACCTCTGTAGCCCAAGTAGGGACCGTGGAGGCCAGTGGTGTCTATTGTATTTATTTCCATCTTGTATGACCTTGGTAGGACCTCTGCTCAACATTCACATGCACATGCACACTGCAGGCAATTTGCCTCATGTGCATGTCTTTGGCCTGGGGGAAGAAACCAGAGAACCTGGAGGAAGAAACCCACCAAGAACGGGAAGAAAAAGCAAACTCCATGCACACAGACCCAAAGCGGGAATTGAACCCAGGAACTGGAGGTGCAAGGCGACAGTGCTAACCATTAAGCCACCATGCTTATATTTTATTTTTTAAAATATAAAAATGAAATTTTAATTTGATTATGCAAAGTTAATTAAGTCTTCCACACACTGAAAAAAAAAACTCTTTCCTACTTTAAAACAGCATTAAAAAAACAAGCACTATCACACCTGTATATAGTACAGCATATCATAATATACAGTAATAAAATAAAATGATAAAAATAAGCATACTTTTTAAATCAAAGTTTGGTTGCATGCACACAGTTATTTAAAGGGATTTTACTGCAATGAGCTTAATAGCATGCCTACCATCAACCCCAAGATGATCATGCATCAAGCCTGTGTGCTTCACACAATCCTTGATGCCAGTAAAGCATAGACACAACACTCTCATCAAGTCCAGAGTCTGAACTCCTTCCACTAACACTGCCTCAGAAGGATTCTAGGCTTCACATGGCAAGATTGTGTGTCCAACAAGGTTGTCCTAGAGCAAGCTGGAATGTCAAGCATGCCTGCTATGCTCCAACAAAGACAGCTACACTGGCTAGGACATGTCACGTCATGCAAGATGTCAAAATTCCAAAGGATATACTCTTGCAATTGGCTTCAGACCACTGAGAAGATCAAGGCAGGCGACACTGACTTTAAATCATGGGAGACCTTCACGGATGACCGAAGACAACGGAGTCAGTCTATTGGAGGATGTATCAGGATCAAGCGAAATAAAGAGTGTAGACAATTGAGATCGGAAACAGTGCAAGCAGAGCAACATGCTTTCATAGGTAACAAATGTAACTAAAGATGGGACTGTTTAGCCACAGAAGGTGCTGTTAACCTTCACCAGGTGTGAACTCCATTGTCTTGTCTTCTAAGACAGAATGAGACTTAAGAAGACAACATTGGAAGAAATAGAAATAGCAAACACGGACATACAGAAGTAAAGGTAGAGATTTAAAAGATGTTTCTGCATTGATGGTAAAGTGCTCTAGGAGAAGGTCTCTCAAAATTTAATTTGTCACGTACACAACCATACAAATTACAATATGCAGTATTGCATGCATCAAACAATCAAACATAGAATTAAAAGCAAAATATGAATATGAAGATATGATTACTGTATATGTTTATGCTGTAGACAGTCCATGTAGTGTGCAAATTCCGCAAGTGTATGAAAAAGTCTGCAATATGTTTGAGGAAAAAAGTCCGCGGTGTGTGTGCAAAGCTGCGATGGTCGGGCAAATTGCGCAAATAATTTCTTAAGTAATTGTGCCGATGATTTTTGTGATTGGTATTGTGCATATGATTGTGCAAGGTCCACATAACGTACAGTAGAGTTTAATTTATCTATGTTAATCTACACTGTTAATGTAAACTGTTTATTTTGCACATTTCATATACTGTAATTTAAACAGTATAAACTCTGGAGTGTGAAATGAGATGCTTAATGTTCATCTCATGAGCAGTGATATTGTTTGTGTTTTAAAGTGCAGAATTAGTTCTCATTTAGTCCTCTGGCTATGTGAATGTCATTCATTAAAACAT
>JAOVVA010000004.1:21320803-21345149 GCA_028565275.1 Leiocassis micropogon | reverse complement strand
GAAATATATAATTAAAATAGACTCTTCATTTATATTCTAATTGATCTAATTATGAGAAACAAGCATGTTTCGCCATATGTGCACGCTGTGCGGTGATATTTAATTAATGTAAGCAATGCTGACCAATCACAGCAAAGATCACTCTGGTCAAACTTCAATTAAAAGGCAACTCCAATGTCACATCGACATGGCAACCCCAGACTACCTGATTACTTTACTTTAAGTTCTTTCTTACATGACTTCTGATTTTATTTATCAGGTTCCCATCACCGACACAGCCCTATAAATACAGAATCTGAGCATTCAGTCAATTGTGAAGCATATTCTTACTTGACTTATATACAGTATTCTTTTTGTTTTTATCTTTATTGCTTTTTGATTACATTCTATTTCCTGTCTTGTTAATACCTTGAACTTGTCTGACTATTTATTATAATTCTTTTTTGTTGTTGCCTTTCACCTCCAGTGGTCCGGGTTCAAGTCCCATCTTGTGTCTGTTGCCTCCTATAGTCCAAAGACATGCAGATTAGGTTACTTGGTATTCGCAAATTGTCTGTAGTGTGTGCATGAGCGTGCGAGTGTGTATGTGTCTGATGTGTATGATGGATTGGTCCCCCATCTAGGGTGTACCCCGCATTGTGCCCTAAGTCTCCTGAGATAGGCTCCAGGCCCCCCTGCGACTCAGTACACAGAATAAAGCAAATATAAATATATTTGCATGGAACTGTAACCATACCTACCACTTGACACACAAGTTACAACATCCTCAGTACTATTCACACCGTGCTGTAATACATATTTTTATACATTAAGTGTTGTTATACATGAAATAAATCAGTACATTTAGGGCTGCACCAATACTTAAAAGTACTCATGAAAACACTTTGTAGCGTATAAAAAACTCTTGTGAAAAGCAGCAGTCCTCTTTCCAGAGCAGCTTCCTGTGGTGGCAAACGTTCTGATCAATTTAAAGCACAGGAACTCAAGACACGAAGACTTGAAAAATGTTTTAAAAAACTCTCCTTACAGAAATCTTAAGCAGAGGGCTGCTCCAAACCCATCCTGAAGGGCCAGAATCCAGCACATTTTGTAGTTCACCCACACTTAAACACACCAACTGAACATGGAAATTAACAGATTCAATGAATCATCAGAGTTTGAACAGAAGAATCAACAAACTGTGCTTGACACCTGCCCTCCAGGTCTGGATTTGAACAGCGCTGATGTTTTTTTAAAAAATCTATTCTATCATTAACCTTAAACCACAACTGAGTAAGCAAGTGGAATTGAGTGTGTCCCCTGCTTTGTTGAAATGGAAATCTGCAGCCACACTGTCCCAATACATATAAGATTGAAGAGCAGAGATGAATCATGTCTGCCATAGGTCATTTCGGAGTAATTTTAGCCAGAAGAATATGAAAATTACACAGCCTATCTATAGTCAATTACCTGCTGCTGTTTTTTAAATGATGTTGAATTATGTATATGTTCAGATGTTGGTTCTTGTATAATCAGTATCTCAAATCATGAACCATAAAACAATGAATTTCAGATAAATCAGGATTTATCAACCAACGGGTCAACTGATGCTGGAGAGGTAATCTTACACAGTTTAAAAAAAATAATATTTTTTTTAACTATTGAGTTTATGCACATATGTTGTGAAGACTTTTGTTTTTGGCTCATGTTTATATAATCGTTTTTATATTAAATGTAGGGAATTCTTCACAACGAAGGTATGGTCGGTGTAACAGACATGCTATTTTTGCTCTCCTTTGGTTAAAGTACTTGTACGGCAGAATTATCTTAATTGTTAATTATAAATTCAGTGTTATCAGTTTTTCTGCAGGCACTTTATTACAGTATATTTATTTGCTTGACTCTTAATATGTTGTATGCAGCAACACAAAAACCATGTTTTTTCAAGTGTCGTGACATCTATTGCTGTGTAATAGTCTGTTTTATATATAAACTGGCTTATTGTGTTAAAAAATGTGATGGAGTGGGCTTGGAGTAGGATTTTCCATTCTGGCCAAATTTACTCCCATCAAAATTTGGCCAGAAAAGATATTGCTAAATGTATTAGAATTTCATGAAGTACTTTTAATATAATACAAAAGTATACCAGCATAGTATTACTAATATTACTAATATTTTGAAGACTTAACCTGTCTGTCACAAATATAGAATACATTTTATTTCAAGAAAATATTCAAATTAAAGTTCTAAGTATACAAATCAACATACTAGAATTACTTGACTTACAGTTGCAATTAAATGAACTAATTGGAATTAAAAGATTAATCAACACCTTATGACCAATTAGATAAAAAAACAAACAAACAAAAAAAAAAACATCATCAGTCCTGCAGTACAATAGACATTAACCATTTAAATTTAAATTAGAGGCACAGATTTAAGGGCCGGGGAATAACCCATAAGGAAGTACTCCTGCTGTGTCAATGAACTACAAACACCATTAAAAAGCACTTAACATTAAAAGGTGCATTTTACGATAGCTTGTAGAATTAAACTTTTATTCAAATCTGAAAGCAAACAAATCCAAATCGCACTTCAAATCACAGCACAGAAAACAGCCCAAGCTCCCAAATCCAACAGGATGGGGGAGGCGAAGGCGGTGTTTTATCTTATTGTTTATGCAGTGAGAGAAATAAATATTCAGATGCTTTTGTTTTGTTATTTAATATGATGTTTTAAACACACAATGCTTTTAAACCACAATGTGTAACTCCGGCATTATTCATAATTCCCATCACAGATCTCAAAAAAATAAAGACAATAAATACAAGAAGAAATAGCTACTGTTCAACAGATAAGTCCGGTGGTAAAAGATGTATAATTTATAACTACATTAACTCTGCAATTGATGCTGATATCATGAAAATGTCCATTAGTTCAATGAATACCCAATTAATTAAGCACATTTATTTCCACTATGCTAGTGCGACACTTTGCTCACATTAAGGCCATTTGTTCTCATGGTATGGCTCAAGTTAACCAGGTAAAGTAAGGTTCAAAGAATAAAGTAAAAAAAAAAAAAAAAGTCATAATGAATTGGCTCTATAATGCACAGTCATAACTGAGATAAGTTGGTAATTTTGGTTGCTAAACAATGTGAGTGGAATTGTATTCTGGTACACTATTTGAGTATCAAAGCAGTCTAGCTGCTGGTGAGCAGGGCAATGGAAAATGAGAAGTGTGTGAGCTTCTTGCTGGGAAAACAATTCACACCTCTCCACAATACTACTGGTAAAAAGATAAACTGGACTGAAGAAGTAAAGATTTTTTTTTTCATTTATTTTATTTATTAATGTTTTAAAATAAAACCTTGGATACAACTTAATAATAATAATAATAATAATAATAATATATTTTTTGAAAATCAACCCTAGGACAAACACTGAAAAAAAAAACTCTTTTTATTATTTCATTTTTTAAAGAAAGGAGATAGTGAATACTATCATATGCATTACTAATCTGTAGTTTAGAGTCTGTCACTTCAATGCCGAACACAAGCACCACAAAATAGGTTGAATTTCCTGGTATTTTGGCCTTTTCTGTTAAAGAAAATATTAAATAGTAGACTATTTTTAGCATCTGTGATACTTAAATTCACCAAAACAAAGGTTGCAAACCATTGGAAAGTGTGAGAAAATAACCATTTTAAAATTCCATTTGCTTCTCTATCAATATTCTCAAATATTAATGTCCTCCCATATGGTTATCACCAAAATCTTCTACACTGATTATCCTGTACAGAGACGCAGGAAGCCCAGGCAACTTCGGGCATAATGTGGGGTGCGGGGGGTACACCCTGGACAGGGTGCCAATCCATCGCAGGACACACACACAAACACACACTTCATTCAAGGTGCTAGTTGTCATTATTAAAGAGAGAGTTATAAGATGACCTAAAAGCAGCAGGAACAACTAGAGCGCAGCAATTAATTGACTACACCACAATTATCCCCACAATCATTTCCACACCTGACACAAGACTCCTCTGATAAATAAAAAGAAGCAGTGAACAGTGATGAATACCAAATAAATAAATTAATAAATAAAGTAAAAATAGAGCTCTTTGTTAAGAATTGGCTGTTTGTTATGTTTAGAGAAAGTAGGGTGTGCCTGTGCCCATGCGAGGCTGGATTGGTAACATGGCATACAGGGACTTTCTTATTAATTAATTAATTAATTAGCTTATTTATGTTTATTGATTTCCAAGGGCCATACCATCATGCCAATCACAAGGCACAATCAAAGGTGAAGCAATGAAGCATTTTGCATTATGAAGCATTATGAAGCATTATTATTATTATTATTATTATTATTATTATTATTATTATTACTACTACTGTTGTATGATAAAGGCTTGAATGGGGATTTCTTGAATGGGATAGGAGTAGTTGTTAGGATCTACATATGAATCCCCCAGAATAACAAGCCAAGGATTCTAGACTCTATTTGGAACTAAAATTTAGGTAAGACTGTTTTAATTTCTTTTTCTCAGAAATTAAAAACAGTGTAGAAATCGAATGCAAAAATAACTTTGTAGCATATTTAATGTTACATCTCAGTAAAGTTTTTCAAAAAGTGGAACGCAGTGGAGAAAGGCAACATTTTTCCCCTCCACTGTCCTAAATGAGGGACACTGCGGGACATTGCTGGTGTCCTCTTCCAATCAGATTAGAGCTAATAAAGATTTCATGGGCAAATCCATTGAGAATAAATTATTAAATTTTTTAGCAAGTGGTTTTTAGCATTTGACATAATTAGTATTTAATTAAAAGGTTAAAGGGATAGTTTTTTTTTTTTTAAGTCCATCTTAAATCAAAACTGAGTTGCATATAAGTACATTACCATAAGTTGCTATAGATTTTCTGTAAAATGTGTCACCAGGAACGTGAGGACTGTACAAGTAATCAGAGCCAATTCCTGATTGAAAGCTGATCTCTGGAATGATGCATTTTTGGATGGAAATAGGGTCATGAAATTTGGCCCCGATTATTTATACTGTACAGTACAGTACTCCCATTCCGGGTAGCAAACGTCACAGTCGGTGTGCAGAGCAGGAAAATCTATAACAACCAAGACCTATGGTAATGTACTTATACTGTACGCAACTCAATTTTGATTTAAGACAAAATTGATCCCTTTAAGCATCATGGTGAGAAGAAGAAAGAGGTCGACACAGGTCATGAAAGGATCATGAATGTTGTTTGAATGGATACAAACGATGGAATGAAATAAAACCCTACAACTGCTTACGATGAATTCTTAATTGTACATGTACCCAGTGTTCAATTTTTTGCTTGCTTTTTTAAGTAGTGTAGACCACCGTTTTTTCCCCTTCCTAATACCACTGATACCTGAACTGACCCTGAAAATAATAAATGTGTGCTTTTCATCCGGAGAATGGATGTTTGAATATCTTTTGAGGTATGACGGAACAATGAGATTTCTTTCCAGTCAATGGCTAATTTCAATACTGATTAAAAGCAGCTTTAAGCATTTAGTTCCCAAACCAAGCTAACCTTCAAACTAACAAATTCTCAAAGGTACTTTTTGAGGGCATTGCTTTCTCTCTCTCTCTCTCTGGTTGTCTTTGACTCCCCTTCACCTATTCCATCCCATGACACAGCTCATCAGCCAAGATGGAGAGGAAAGGGAAGGGTTTCACTTCAGAAATATGCAACATTATAGCCCTCCAGGGACAAAGAAAATGAGATAAAAGCAGAAAGTCTTACAGTGTACAACAGAATAGGTGAGGCAGCAAAAGATGGATAAGGAGGACACAGGAGGACCTAGGTGAAGGACAGGACATGGTTAGGATAAAGCTGGATTATAAAGAGACTAATGAAAAGATTTAAGTGGACATCAGCAAGGAAGGGAAAAATCAAAGAACTAAAGTAGAGATAGAAAATAATAAATCTCTTGGGAAAGAGATGAAAGCAATACAATGCTAGAGGACAAAGAGACTAAACCCCAGCAGGGTACTGTATACCTTGGTAGAGCGAAGTAAAATATTAAACAGTAAACAGAAAAATCTAACATTTCCAACAGTATTCTCACAATACTTGGTTTACTAACTTCCATGGTTCAGGAACTAACAGTTTGTTTAGTGCACCGATTGCCCGTATCCCTTCCCAGACACGCTTGTTTTTTTTTTTGCTTTGGTAATTATCATGCAAATGCATTCTTCATTAGCTAACCAGAATGTCTATTTCTTGTAACAAACCAACAAGTAGATGTTCTGCATGCTGAATCTAACATAACCTGAACCTTTACTGCATATTAACACTGTCCCCGGGGCTATCTGTGGATTTGAATCTAATTCTATCTAATTTATTCCAAAATGGAAAAAAAAAAAAAAAAAAAAAAAATCAGCTCTGGGCTTTAAAAAAAAAAAAAAAAATTCTACATGAGTTGACATAAAAAGATGTAAGCATGAAAAAATGTCACAGAGACTTAGAGTACAATCAGGCTCTTCTGGGCAAAATAAGCTTTGATCCAGACTCTTGGACGAGCAGGGACTTTTGGAAGAACAGTTCACAGAAGGAGCGGAGAGACATAGACAATGTGTGAAGAACACAATGGGAAAAGGAGAGAGCGCGAGAAAGAGAAAAGGAAATGCTAATAAGAATTAATTTGGTGGATGAGTAGGAGAATTTTGTTGTAATTAAGAACAAAAACAAAGAGGATCATAATAAGAAAAACCATCCATAAGCCATTGTGCCAAGTACTTTTTTTTTTACTTTTTATCTGCTCTGCAGATATATTCAGGAAACCCTCGGAGAGAAGCTGAGGGGGAGAAGGAAAAATTGATGGACGATATCATATTTTAAAGCGAGCAAGGTCGTGTCCTTCACTAAAGCATGTCAGTGTGCGTTTGAAGGGTCCATCACATGTCAAGCCCTCTGAGCAGACTGACTCCCAAGCTGCGAGAACACCAGTACACACCAAAGGAGATCAGTCAGCTCACCATATCGATGACATCCACACACATCCAAACACAAAAGACAAGGTTGGATTTTGTAATGAAACCAGGGACACTAAGTGAATATCTCACCTCTAAATAACATGCACAGTACACACACGCATACAGTACCAGGCACACACAATCCCAGTGGGATGAATTCTCTTCAGAATCAGAATCCTTTATTGATCTCTCCAAGGAAATTTTTATGTTGCAGTTGCTCAGAGTACAATCTAAAGTAAAATATTAAAGTCACAGTAAAATATAAGTCATAAGATTATTGCACTGAAAAAGTATTGCACATAAATTGACCGAAAAATTGACATTCTATAAACGTGGCAATGTGAATCTGATTTGATACTCAAAGTGTCTTTATACAGTTATTTATCTTACTTTCCATATTCCAAATATGTTTGCTCATATTTGAAGGAAGCAGAATGAAAAACAATTCTTGCCGAGAGTGTGTGATCACATAGTCATGCGGTCAGACTTCATTTAGACTTCAGTCTTAGCTGAAGAAAATTCTTCTATACACCTTTTAAACCCATCCACCCATAACTAACCTTAAAAATGAAAACCGACTTTAAAAGATCAAGAAAAATAAAAAAAGGCTCAGAGGGAAATAAAGTAGCTGAGAAGAAAGGATTTGCATCATCATGAGTTTAAATAAGAGTATATACTGTATGTACTGTATGTGCACTGGCTACGAATGGAGTGTGATGTGTATTGACATGGTGCCATTTACCAGTAGTAGAATTGTCTTGATTAAAAAGACCCATACATTTTTGTTTAAGCTTTTGAATTAGGTATAATGATGTCGTAACTTTAACATGTATGAAGAACTAGTTGTTGAAATGTGTGTGTGTGTGTATGTGTGTGTGATTTCAGGAGGGCAGATCTCTGGCTTATGGAACAGTATTCTCTTACTAGAGGCTTCATTATAACCAGAATGGAAATGGGCATCTAAATGAGATGCAACCACAGTTATTGCATACTGATACACAGCTGAACAGCAAAAGTCATAAGGTCAGGACAGGCGGATGGTTCTTTGTACAAATGCCAAATGGATGCTTTATTTGTGAAGGAAATAATAAGGTACAGTAAAACCCTTCACAGAAAATTTTATACATTACCCTTATGCACACACACACACACACACACACTATACTGTATATATGTAATGTATAATACAAAGCAATACTATCATATACAGTGACTTTTAAAGGCATTCAGTGAAGCATGAAGGAAGCAGAATGCACAGAATGACAGAGACTAAAGAGCAAGTCTCAGTTTAGCTCCCCTTGCAATAATAATTTGCAGGACAGTTGACTCCAGTTGGACCTGTCTAAGAAAACCTGGTCATATAGAGAATCTGTTCAATATAAAATGAGAACAAGGCAATGTGTTTGGGTGTTGATTTTTTTTTACATTTATATTTGTTAACTGTCACATCAAGTCAGGTCTTAAATCACACTTTAGATTACTGTACAATAAGCTCCATTTTCATCCCATTTTTTTTTTTTTTTACTGTAGCATGCCAGGTTTCTGGTATATAACCAAAAGTGCAATTTTGTTTACAAGGAGGGACAGGAAAACTCTGTTGAAATCTTATTTTTAGAATGTTTAAATGAGGATTATGTAAGGTAGTAAAAAAAAAAAAGAGATCCCTTCGGCCTCATTTTGACACCCTCAGTCAAATTTTTTTTATAACAAAAAAAAAATGGTACCTTGGCGTATGAATGCCTCGTTTTGAGCATTTTTACCTTAAGAAAAAAATTTTTGCAAGAAATTGGCCTTGGCATGCAAAGCATTTTCAGCATACGAGTGACTGAGCCAGTCACCCTACATCCGGTTGCGCGTACTTCCGGTAGCCGATCAAAACAAGCCAGCAAAGCAAGTTAAAGTTTTTTTGTTGTTGTTTTGGCATTTTGTGCAAGATTTAGTGAAGCCATAGCACCAAGAATTTAATTACAGTAGTAAGAAGAAAAGGGAACCACTTTCAGTTTTGTTTAAAAGCGATCGATGCCAAGAGGAATCATGAATTAAACTTAAGTAAGGTTTAATTTCAATGTATTTCATATTTAACTTCATTTACATGTCTTTTCTAAATGCTTTGATATGATTTTTTCAAAATTTTTTGATATGATACCTGAATTGATATGACGGGTTACATCACATGTATGACATTCAGCACATGCTCCAGAGAAATACATCCAATGTGCTTTGCAGTTTCTATCAACAATATCCTCATCCAATAATCCAATAATCATCCCGATATAGCTACACTCAGCCAGGGAATATCTTATATTAACACTATATTTAGTTTTAGGGTTATTCACATTGAGGGGGTGTGGAGAGCTTGGTACAAAAAAAGAGAAAAGAACACAAGACAATAATAATGTAGTGCAATAATTGGTGAAAAGTTAGGTCTTTAGTGAAACAGCCAGTGATGCAGGGAAGTTAATTTCACTGCCTACAGTAGATGCAGGAAAGAGAAGAGATAATGTGTAATATGTGCCTCCCTTCTGGCTTATTAGGCAAGTACTGTACATTCCAGTATCGAGAAGCTTTGGTCATTTTAATCCAGAGAGGCCACACAGGTGCTTGTTCAGTCCCTTGTAATTTGAAGACTGGCCTACTAACACTACTAAATTTCCCAGGATGCACTGGCCATCCTCTGCAACTAATCAACAATGCACACATTGACATCTAAAAACCTCTAAATGTTCACCCACATGCTCTCCATCCACTGGTTTCCTACGGCTGCCTTAATCGGCAACTGGTACTGTAATGTGTGGTGAGAAGGACAGTAGTTTATCTGTGGTAGTCCCAAGGTTGCATGGAGTGATAGATGGTGAGATTTCAGATTTGTTCAAAGAGATCACAAAAGGTTGACACACAGATCCATCACCAGGTATGTATAGCAGCTCAAATGGGCTGTAATTAAGTTTCAACTGTTCAGCTTTAATTCATGATGAAATGTCAGATTAAAAAAGAAATGCTGAGATGGCCATGACTCAGACAGAATAGCAAATGAATTATGCAGAACAGGTCGTGAATTGTACTTGGATTTTTGCAGTAACAGGGCATAGCATAGACTGAGGCCTGGCATTGGAGGATGTCTTGTTGACTCCTGCAGAGTGCTGGGCTGTGGAGATCGTGAACTTCACCTCCACGGGGCACTGACCAGGTAGCGTGGCTGAGGCTTTGAACAGAGCTGAGCTGTCAGCCTTTTGTATGGAGCCATGGTATGGAGGGCCTTCCTAGCAGCCACATCTTCTTCGTCCTCTGCGCCATTGGTCTTTTATCGAAGAGCATTGCAGGGAGCATGACAGCTGTGCTGATATTCAGTACAATAACAGGACCTTGAGTGTGAAATTGCTTTTATACAACCGTTCTATTGTTTATGAATTTTTTGTTTATTTAACCAGTTATCTTGCTTTTCCAACACACATCCTTCTGCAACTGGCAAAACTAACTAACCGCAACTAGATAAGCTGGAGACAGACAGTTAGTGACTGACAGTTTATGTAGTTTAGTGACTGACAGTTTATGTAGTTTTAAATTCTTACCGGTACTATGTAGCCTAAAGGTGAGGAGAACAAACCATGGAGGTGGTGGACAGACCCGAGAAACTTACATTTACAGTACTTCATATTTTCACTTATTAGAATTCCACTTTTATAACTTTATCCATTGTGTTTTCTGGTTTTGAATGTGGGTTTTGGCAGGCAACCTGAACAGGCAGTACTGCAGTCCACGGCGACCTACGGTACAGTACTTTAATACATAAACTATACAGTACAAGTTGTCTGCGTTATAAGATGACTTTAAATGCCTTGAGCAACCCTACAAATCACATGCCCATTGACATAAAACATTAAGGTGAGGAAAAAGCTCTTTATTTTGGGTACACCCAAGGTCTCCTATTTGTGAGATGATAAAAAGAGAAAAAGTAAATTCATGGGTGGACTGTGGCTGAAGCTATCATTAAATTGCTTGCTAAAGTATACCTGGTGCAAAAGAAAAACCTTTACTTCATCACCAGATTTTGCAAATTTGAATCCTATCATAGCCATGCATGACTGGGAAAAAAAAATTGGGCAGAAATTGGCTATGATCTCATAAAGTGAGGTCTGGCATACTCTCACAGTGATAAGCCTATCTGTGAGCTCATTTCTTTAGAAGAGGGAAGATAGCCCCTTCTGTCAAGTGTGTAACCACCCTGAGGTTGCATGAGTTTGAAAACATGCCTCAGAGAAAGAACGGAAAGCATTTGCCTACCCTGGTTGTTGCCTGGAGTATAGCTGTCTGATGGGTGGGAATTGGCCATGAGTAAAAAAAAAAATCAATTACTTGAAATAAACCATCTGGTAAAGGGGTTCTCATAGGGTTCCATACATAATACACATAACATACTGTATATGACACCTGAATTTCAAAGGTGGCCCTGGCATGTGGTGAAAGCTGCTAAATACTGTAAAGATCCTGACGAGCATTGGCTTTGCCTATGTTTTAAATGACCAGCAATTTAAGCAATTACACATTTTAGTTTTAGAGAATTATTTTAAATACCAAATACACTGCCATGCTGACATTCAACCAGCCAATGCGTTCTTTTACTACTGCAGCAAGATTTAAGGTGGTGCATTCTGAGATTCTTTTCTTCTTGATGTGATTGTAAAGCATGGGATTTTTGACCATATCCTTCCTGCCAGCTCAAACCACAGCAGACGGTCTTCTCTGAAATCTCTCACCTGCCTGCAGATTCAGAGGCTCTGCTTGTCAACAGGCAAGCCGGGGAACTGCTTGGGGCTCCAGGCCAGTAGGGGGTCCCCAAGGGCTGACAAACTTATTCATTATTTATAAGATAATGTTGATGAATGCTGACTGGAGAGGCCCCCCTGCATTTTTTTTTTCGCCTAGGGCTCCAACACACTTTAGAATCACCTCTGTGCAGGTTAAATGTTTCTTAGCGCGGTCGATGTAACGCACAGTAACCTCAGACCTTTTCATTGTTTAGGTTCTAAGCTGTCTGTTACGCACTGGTCACCTAAAAAAAAATTTTTAAAAATGAGCTGCTACTAACACTGCACATTCCTTATTCATTCTCACTCTCTTTTCTCATTTCAAGTGAAGCAATACCGAATAGATAGTCGACCAAAGCTGTTTTTTATTACTGGTGATACTGGTAGTGTTTTGTAGCCATATGATTACTGACCTTAAGTCATCTGTTGGCCAAAACTAAATATTTGTCCCTAATCAGAGCATTGATATGGATCATATTTTGGAAGACTGTGTTCTAACAGCCACATTTCTCATTATATTTGGGCAATGCAAATGACAATTAAACCTTACCAGTGTTTAGAAGTACACATTCAATTAAATGATCTTTGTTCAACTTTATTTCAGTGGCATATCTAATGTAATCTATTTAATGTTTTAATTTTGCAGAAATGTAATGATGGAAAAAGGCATGTTTTTTTTTTTTTTTCTTCTTCTGTAGCTGTCTCCAATATTATTCCTCCAAATCTTTGTGTGCCTGTAGTGTGGTGACTGTGAGTGAAGGCAATGAGACTAGAAGGCTGTAATGTGCATGGTTTATAGCAGTACTAAAATTGCCATGGTCTGTCTGCTCAGAAAACCAAGGTCAGGGTGTTTATGGTCATGAAGCATCATAAACCACTGACTGGCAGCATTTGGTCGACTCTGACATGTTTGTCGAGGCACCATCCATCCCTGAGGAGAAAATTAAATACTGCTATTAGTATCATTGCCTCAAATAGAGGAGCAATCTTCGATTAGGAGAATAGAAGAGACCAGAACAGAGGAAGATAACAGGGAAAGAAACAAGGAAAGAAAGGGACAGAACAGAAAAGAACAAATGCGTAGATTAAAAACAAAATATATACTGTGCGGTACTGTGCGCAAAGAGGGCAGTAAGCCGAGTTTCATTGTAAATCGTAGTCTGCACAAGGTGGTTTACTGACTAATTCAGCTTCATCCAACGAAGATGGAACAAACTAATCAGTTTAATAAGCTGGTGCAGCCTGGGTTTGGAATAAAATTCAGTTGGTTTTACAACTCTGTCCAATTACAGAATTATACAGCCTTTCCTTATTAATTCACTCCAGGCTAAAGAGAACACAACAGTAACTGGAAAGGTCATAATACTGTAAGTCTAGAGAACCAAATTGTGAAATCTGAATGACACAAACACTGTCACTTACTGTCAATTGTTGTTTTTGTTATAATATTTAATATTTTAATCAATTTAAAAAAAGAAAGCTAAGGCACATACTGTACTTTAAGTAGGTATTTTCTGATATTTTCTGTATCAAAAATATGTCATATTAAGGAACTATTGTACTATATTAAAACAAATTAGAATGTACAATAGCTACACTTCAAATATTAATGCATCATTGATTCAAGAACGTCATTATAATCCTGATTAGTTGTAAATGTGCTAAAAGCCCAAGCTATACTTTCATTAAACATGGTGCATTTTTATTACTTTTATGTAAATAATAACATACATATGGACAAAAAGAACTGTTACACATATACATTTCTTGCAAAAATTATTTCTGTCAAATAACAATTAGCAATTAGAAAGAATGATTTCTGGACAGAAATCTGTGTCCATCAGAATGTACAATGTGCCAGATATTCCAAATTCAGATGATGTTGACAATGACGTGGAGTCAACATCGGCCCATGATACAGCCACGTTGTTCGTCCAGGAAGTTCAGCTGCAGCCAAATGTCATTGAATAGTGCAACATTTACCGCGATTAACCCTGGAATACCAGTAGCAGTAGTGGCAGCGTTTTATGTACGATTTCTCAAATGACACCGCCATCGAAGTAGTCTGTCATGTGTTGACATTTTCAATCTTGGCCTTCCATACCTAGGCCAATCAGCATTGGAACCATTTCTTTGGAGTCTGTTCCATAGAATGGAAATGGTATTCCTGGCAACTCCAAACATTCTGGCGGTATCTGCCTGCATTGCACTAAGCTTAAGCATTGCGATGCTCTTTCTCTGCTAGCATTATCTAAATGGAGATAGTGTGAAGACAAAATGCACAATCAGAATGTTTTTCTTAATTTTGCGACCAAGCAATGTTCGCTGGACATAATCACATGGTAAATTTCATGTGTGTGCATGGCACCTGTTAAGAAGATGAGATTTAGGGCATCCATGATAAAGTAATGTTCTACTAAACATAATGAAAATTGTATTTACCAGTGGTCTTAATGTAACACTTCTTTTTTGGCTGCTCCCGTTAGGGGTTGCCACAGTGGACCCTTAGTCTCCATTTAGCTCTGTCCACCACATCTTCCTTTATAACTCCAACCTCCTCCATGTCCTCTCTCACCACATCCATAAACCTTCTCTTGGACCTTCCACTTCTCCTCAATCTCTAACATTTTCCTCCCCCCTCATTCTTCCTCTGCACATGTCCAAACCATCTTAAACTGGCCTCATTAACTTTGTCCCCAAACCAGCCGACATGCACTGTCCCCCTAATATACTAATTCTAGCGAATTGCACCATCTTCAGCTCTGCTTCCTGTCTTTTGGTCAGTGGCAACGTCTCCAAACTGTCTCACTACCATCCTGTAAACCTTCCCTTTCATCTTTGCTGATACCTTTCTGTCATAGATCACTCCTGCTACTCTTCTCCACCATTTTTCACCTTGCCTGCACTCTCATCTTCACTTCTCTACTACACTCCCCATTGCTTTGGACAGTTGACCTTTAATATTTAAACTCCTCTACCTTCCTACCTCTACTCCTTGCAACTATACCTTTCCCCCAGCCCCTCTCTCTCATTAACTATATACACATGTTCTACATCTTGCTCCTATTGATCTTCAGGTCTTTTTTCTCCACCTCGAATCATCTGAACCTGCTCCCTACTCTTGCTGTTGATCACAATATCATCTGCAAACAACATAGTCCATGGAGATTCTTGTCTAACCTCATCTGTCAATCTGTCCATCACCACTGCAAACAGGAAGGGCCTAAAAGGGCCTGGTGTTTGACCTTATATATATATATATATATATATATATTTTTTTTTTGTTTATGCCAAGCTGTCTGCAAAATATGCATTTGCATTTTGTCCCTGTCCAAATGCATTCTCTCTGATTGCAGAATGCCTTGTTTATTGTTTACCCTCAATTTTACTCTTACTTTACATGTTATCCTCAACAAATGATTGCATGAAAATATATCAGGACTTTCTGACAGATTACAGATATAATGGTTCTATCAGTTATGGCGAAGCCCCCTGTTGCTGAAGCAGCAAAAGTATCCCTGCAGAATCACATTTTCATCACTATGTTTGACAGTTGTTATTAGGTTTTCACATTTTTGCTGTTTGTAGAGCATGGATGAATTTTTATATTTCCATAATCTTCTGTGGACTGGGTATATATACTGCATGTATTTCTGATGTGCGCACACACACACACACACACACACACACTCACACACACACACCATTATGTCATTTCTATGCTTTAATAAAATGAATATATATATATTTTTTATAAATCTATAAAATCTTTCTACCTATTATTTTTTTCTTTCTTTAAAAGTGAAAAAGAAGCAAAAACCTAATAAGCAATAAAAAGACACTATTTTGTCTTTCTTTAGAGAAATTAAAGTGGGAAAAATAAAGGAAACCTGTCCAGTGGAGTACTTTCAGCTGGTTTAATTACAAAAGAAAACCTTTTTACAAACGGGGTGGTCATATAAAAGAAAACCTTATTAAATATATATATTTTAAAATCATACAATTTTCCACACAACACAACACCACAATGTTTAGTTTGATGCTGCGCACACACACACAAGTTGCATACATGGGACACAGGAAAAAGGTGTAACAGAAGCTACATGTATGTGTATATTCAAACCAGGACTTGTGATTACCTTTCTCTCGAATAAAGGCATAAAACCGATTGACATTTACAGACGCATGTGATGTACTTCACGTATTCTGGTATTTTGTACAATTAAAAGTGTTTCAAATGTAATCAAAATTTTTATTTATTCTTTTTTTTTTTTTTACATGAGAAAAGACCTATTACGAGCAAACAAGACTACAGTATCATGTGATCTTTCTGCTTTATCCCCATTGCCCTTCTAGAAACCTCACCTAATAAGCAGACAATGTGTCAATAGACGTGTCACCCTGTAACGTCCCTTTAGAGGGAGATTAAAGTGAAAAATGGAGGAAATTTAAGATCACATTTTATGACTGGTTTAAACAACAGAGGCCTGTGTGCATGCGGGTATATTTGGAATTCCTGTAAATTTCAATAGGCTTAAAGCATTCATTTACATTGTCAAGTGTTTATCCAAAAGGGCTTTTTGGGTGTCAAATCATTGTGGCCACATTTAAGTGTCAATGTTATAAATGTCAAAACACCAGAAGTATTAGTTGGCTTTTAAAAGTTGAAATTACTGTAATAAAAATGACATTGAATGAATGCTGATTACATGGCACTTGGATAACATTAAAAAAATGACCCCAATGTAGTGTTGCAAATATGACTTCATTGCAGCATCTCTGAAATGATCCTTCTGACAATGCATTTAAATACTGTCCCAGCAAAGGCAGACACTGGGTCTGGCTACTATTTCTAAATATATTTTATTTACAATATAATATAGAGAACATTAATGTTTAAACTAAACAATTTTGCACTTTTTTCTACTACATGAGCTCATTTCAAATTTGATGCCTGCTACCGGTCTCCAATCTGTGAAAGAGTGCGTTAAAAGATTGTGGAATAATCAAATAACAAAAGTCCTCAACATCGAATTGCAATTGTTTTGCAAATCTCATCATCATCGGTGCATAACATCAAAACATTCTGACAAACTGGAGAAATCTCTGTGTTTAAGGGACATGGCCACAGACCTTTGTTGGATGCCCATGGTCTTCGTGCCTTCACATGACACTGCATCACTCATCGGCATGATTGCTAACATTACTAAACTTTTGTCATAATTGCAGACATTACTGAATGGGCCCAGGAATACTTCCAGAAACCACAGTTGGCAAACACAACCTGCTGTGACATCTGCAGATGCCAACTAAAGCTCTATCACACAAAAAGAAAGCCATACTGTACGCTATGTGAACATGGTCCAAAAGTGCTGTCATGTCCTGTGGACCAAGACTTATTTAAAATGGACTGTTTCAAAGTGGAAAAGTGTTCTATGGTCAGATGAGTTGAAATTTCACATTGTTTGAATGCCGTGTCCTTCAGGCTAAAGAGGAAGGAGAATTTCCAGTGTGTTATCAGCATTCAGTTTAATGCCCATACATCTTCAAATCATTTTGGAAAGAAGATGAGATGGTCCACCATGATAAACATGCCCCATGTCAACTTTTTTTGAGGCATCAAATAGGAAAAGAGCTCATTTTGGGCATAAAATTGTAAAATTTCTTGGTTTAAACATTTATGTTCTATATATGTTTTAACAAATCCAACTTATTCTGCTATTTTAAAATGACAAACATAATGGCCTTGTATGTTGTCAAAATTACCACCTTATACCTAACTTTGCATTTACATACGCGGACAGCAAATACATATAATTGTATTTGTTTTGTTCCATATTTTTAGCATTTATGAAATGTAGGATTTGGAAGCTTTTCAAAATATTTTGCCAGAGTTTTTGGCTACTCCTGCTTAAATAAACTGAAGTAACATCATTAGGATTGTGGACCTCCTTGTTCAGACCTGCTTTTTTATTTCAGTGCACAACATTTCTATGAAGTTCAGGTCAGGGCTTTGTGAAAGCCACTACAATAATTTCAATTCGATTTTAAACCTTTTTGTAACAACTTTGGATGAAGGTAATTGTCCTGATGAAAGGCCCAGTTGTGACAAAGTTTTAAATGCACCATATACACTGCCCGGCCAAAAAAAGTTGTACACTCTAAGATTTCATTCAATGCCAATAGCTCTGGAATAGGGTCAATCTGAACTCATCAGACCATATGACCTTTTTCCATTGCTCCAATGTCCAATCTTTATGCTCCCTAGCAAATTCAAGCTTTTTTTCTGATTAGTCTCACTAACAAGTGGTTTTCTTATAGTCATACAGCTATTCAGTTCCAATCCAGTGAGTTCTCATCACTTTGTGTTGGTTTGGAAACGCTCTTACATTCACGAGTAAGAATAGCTATGGGTTTTACTGTTGGTATTTTAACATGTAACTTCACCAAATGTTTAAATGAGGTCCATTCATGTTTTTCCCCACCATAGTTCTCCTTCCAGGTGATAAGGGTCCTCAACTGAGTTCCCGCAATTCCAAATATCCTTAGATGTTTTCTTTGCTTGATGCAGCTCAATAAATCAATCCTTCTGAAATGGTGACTTTTTTGGGCCAAGCAGTAATTTTGGGTTATTACAAATCAGGATGTCGTCCAAATAGATGAAGGTAAAATGGTAAGTGGTCCCACTGGTAAATGCTCTATAGCGGACGCAAAATACCTGAAATACAAAGCCTACTGTAAATATACTCCTTTATGGATTTGTGCTAAAGCAGGGACAGAACAATCATGTGCCAAAGAAGGGCGCATTGTCTCTACCTTATGTTTTGAAAAGTTATTCTTAAGATACCTGGGGCAAATGGTCTGGAGTAGCCGGAGTTGGGATTTAAATTCCTTTGAGGAAGCTCTGGGAACATCACAATCCCTAGAACAAGATAGACCAAGTGGATCAGTCAATGCAAGGTTATGTTCCTGAAGCCACAGGAATCCTTGTATCAGCTGGAGCTCTTTTACCTGGGTTATATAAAAAGATGGCCATTCTAAATGGTCACCTAGCCTTAAGATGTCTGGTGCAGTTTGCCTGATTATGGGTCTAGACCATAGCAGTCATTCATCCAGCGTGGATACTGGGATGATATATGGAGGTGTTTTCACCAGTAAGCCTAGACTTCTCACCAAGGCCTCGTCAGTAAGATCAGTGACATCTAAGTGCTTTATGCTGTAATAAAGTAACCATTCTGCCAATCTCCCTCCCTGTCAGAAGAGAGGTCGTATAGCCTATTTTAGACCTTTTGCTGAGGAACTGGCATGGCTGCATTTAGAAAGCCGGTAAACACTGGATAAAAAAAAAGCTGCACTTGCCTATTTCCAATGCATAATGCTAAGGATCCCGTTATCTTGTCTTATCCAGGAGAGGCAGTAAGCAATTCATAGATTTTACTCCTAGTTTTGATTCAAGTCTCGGTTCATAAAGAGTCAGCACAGTCATTCAACAGCATCATTGCAAGTTGGAGCAAGATAGAT
Source organism: Leiocassis micropogon (assembly GCA_028565275.1). Lineage (NCBI taxonomy): Eukaryota > Metazoa > Chordata > Actinopteri > Siluriformes > Bagridae > Leiocassis > Leiocassis micropogon. Next base: position 21,325,823 of record JAOVVA010000004.1, on the reverse strand, counting down.
AACCAACTAGAGAGAGAAACAAAGAGGAACAGTTGCTTTAAAGAATTCTCTCTTGAGAGTGGTTACTTCATGTTTTACCTGGTCATCATACTTGGTCCCTATAATCTTATTTGATTTTTGTTTCCTGCAGACGTCTTTAGCCTCCATGGTGGAGGCTGTGTTGACTTGGCAAAAGAAAAAGATGTGAGCCTTAGTCATCATTTAACAGTTACTTAACAGTGAATGCATGATGCTATGATTAAAGTATGCTTCTTATCACCACTTGTAAGTTAATGTATCCCTTCCCCAGGTCCAGAAAAAGAAAAAAAAAAATGTTGCATCTCGGAGTAGAATTTTTAATTTTTCTCTATTGAGAGACATAGTAAGAGACGCATTTAATCGGCTGAGTCACTATCACCATGGAAAAGAAAGAAAAAAAATTTCAATTATACATACAACCAGCAACCAACATTTGATTTATGAAATGTGATATATGAATTTGTCAAAAAAGTCACTGCTCATACTTTTTTTATTTCTTTTCCATTTAAACAGGTCATTTCTGTGTGTGTGTGTGTGTAAATCACTCTATGGGCTATATGTCACGGTGACACTGAGCCTTCTGTTGGACCCCTATCTGTGCACCCAGGAGCGCAGTTATATCCTCTCAAATGTGAATGATAATTCTTCTCTGTGACAACCCTGTCAGTGCTCTTTTGATGTCCTGAAGGCAGGAGGTGGGATTTGGCCTGTCTGCGGGTGACTGACGGCATTGTTGTGCATGTTCACTCTGTTCTCTTCTCATTTTCGGCTTCCTCTCATTGGTCTTAGCCAATCCCTGCTGTGTACTGACATAAACGCATCTAAAGGGATCTACTTGACTATGTGGGGGGGTATATGTCATTGTTGTATATTTCAACTTAACTGTTTACATGGATGCTGGTCTGGTAAGGTGTGCATATACTGTACGTACATGCTCAAATAATTCAAATGAAATAAAATGTTTTTGAGGGACAAAAAAAAAAAACAATGTTTTTTGACGTTTTTGGCATAGTGGTTAACAAGTTTGAAGAAAAGACAGATGAGAGAGAGTTTTTTTTTTTCACAGAGTTTATCAATCAGGCATGGGAGCAAAATCTCCTCATGGAAAATTATCGCCTCACCTAATGTTACTTCCTTTTGGGCCGAACTTGTAAGAATATATTAATTCCTATCAAATTATCGGACCAAATGCTTACAAGTCTATTATTGTTCTACTTAAGATATTCTCAAAGGTTTACACAACCCTTTTATTCCGATTAGGGCAGTCTGTTCTGTTTGAGGCTGTTATTCTGTAGAGTTATTATTAGAACTATTATTATTAGAACATTAAGGAATATGTAATTAATTACTTTCTATTGACATTTGGGCTTGAGATATATATTTTGGATTCTATATATATTGAGAAATATAAGATACAGACTAGAATGTCAGTTTTCATTGACTAATCAATGATTCCCTCGCACCCCCCCCATAGACAGCTCTCTGGTCTTTATGTAGGTTTATCATATTTAACCAATCCAATATTTGGAATTGCTTAAAACAATCAGCCTATTGTTCCAATAATTTTGTGAAGTGCTCTTCGATACATCTTAGCTCACACCATCTGGGTTAAAATACATCATGATTTTGTCATGTCAGTGGCCACTCATTTATTTCAAACAATGAATGCAATTTTAGCAAAAAATATTAATTTTGCTCTGGAGGACGGCAAGCAGTTAGTTGGCTGTACAGTGTTTGTTGAGGTCCAGAAGAAGGAAAAAAATCCAGATGCCTCGTTGTAGCTGTTTTAGCACTGTTATGTGTCTTATGCACCTACAGAGGCAAAAAGTTGCATGAATTCAGATGTGCTGGAATTGGATATATAGCCAAACTAGGATCATATATCAAAGTGACTAAAAAGTGATCTGATCTAAAAACATCACATTTGTGCATGAAGACGTTCCTAAAAAATCTGATCTACGTTCAGTACACTTGGGGTGAAACATTTTTTATTGATTTTCTTTAGGATGGTAATTTGAACGTAGCCTTTAAACTGTAATTGTTATATGTGTGTGAGCGAGTGGATGCTCTTAAACCATTGTACTGATTTTTTTTTTGTCTTGTTTCTTCAGACTTCCCTCAGCTCTGAGTCTGATGGCGTACCTCAAGTGACATTTGTTCTACTTATTCAATGTGAATTTATTCAGGATAATGATGATGCATTTTTCACAGCCTGTTTTAGTGAAGGGAATGAGAGAACATTCAATAACAGTGACATATGTGCATTGCATGCATGTGTATGTGTGCGTGTGTGTGTGTGGGGGTTATTGCAGGAACATGGTGGTTGCCAAACTGATGGGGTGATTCACCATAAATTAGCAATTGTAATATTGCACATTTGGGAAACAACAGGTTGCTCTCACTCTGTTTGTCTTTTGCATACACATATCCTTCCTTCCCTTCACTTCCTGTTCTTTATCATTGTCCCAATTATTTGGCACCTGAGTTTTCAGTCTGTCTCCATATTTAACTAGGTCATGTCAGGTCATACATTAATCCGTTCATACCTCGGATGTAAAAACAGACACTTTCTACGTTGCCTGTGTTTTTTTTTTCTCATTGTCCACAGTGATAAATTACAATGCATTTGTGCATAAATTTCTCTGATCCTTATATCATATGTACTGGATACGTTTGTAATTAATCTTGTATTAATAAATAATCTGGTATAGTACATTGCATACGATAGATTTCATGTCAACGTGAAAGCAAAATACCAAAAAAAAAAGTTTCATCCTCACAACCCATCAACCTTTTTCTTTCGTGGGAACCCGTATAACAAATATGTGTAATCCTTATTTGACTTTTGCCTCTGACATTTTTCTCATGTCACGGTCACCTTGGTTGCTTTGCTTTTAAAACTTTATGAGATATTGTGATGTCTAGCAGCACCTTTTAGCTTTTTAGCACCCTGTTTGAATCGTTTTTATGTAACTGCAGGTTACCCTTCAGTTTTCTTGATACCATGCTGAGATCAAAATAGAAAAAAAGAAAAAAGAAGGTGGAAAACAGAAGACCATGCTGAGTTACTAAACTAAAAGTTTGAAGCAAAAAAGGTTGATTTTATTTTTTCTTTTTGCCCAAATGATGTCATCAAGATTGGATTAAAATTGAAAGACTCTGTAATTCAAGGGGTTTAAGAAAAAAAAAAAAAAACATTTAGGAATTTCAGACAATTTTCAGGTAAACCAAATTGACAAAGTAAAGCAATTATAAATATATGATATGCAGCCGTTAACACTGTTGTCACAAACCTCCAGGGTTGGGGGCTTCAAATCTTCCTTTGAATACATTTCCCCCCATGCTTAGTTGGTTTCCTTTGGGAATTTTGGTCACCTACCACAGTCCAATGCCATGCAATATAGGCTGATTGGTGCTGCCAGATTACCTGTATTTTACAATATCAGCAACCTGGTTCCACTGACAGCTATATACAGTATGCCCATGCCATAACAGCACATCCACTTGACATTTGAAACATACCTCTCTTTTTATCCACTGTCTCTCTATCTACTGTACAGTGTGATGGTGGGCCTATGGATAGCAGCTTTTACCATTTTCATGCTCCGTATTTGACCAAAAAAGAAAACACACCAAGAAAACCCTTCAGCACCTTGGCCAGCTCCATGGATAGTTTAGGAGGAGCCTCAACTTGCATGGGATGGCAGCACATCGCTCTCTACTAACTCACTGTCACTGGATGCCTATAAAAAAAAAACAGCCACATATCAGTGCTGTACTCTCTGCACCTTCCACCCTGACTCTCACCTCCCCTTTCACTCTTTTGTTTAAATAAAAGAGTCTTTTCCCCCCCTCAAACTCTGTCTCCTGGTGTCTGTGTTCGGCTTGCCCTGTTGAATGTTTTATGTGAGATTGAATTAAAGAAACGGGGACAAATGTTTTACTGTGACAGGCTAAAAAGAGCAATTAAAAAATTGATTGTTTATGTGACAACATCAACAATCAGCAACCTCATTTCCACTCTCATCTGTTACAACCATTCAGCATTCAGTTTGAATTATTTTTAATGCTTGAATGGTGCATTAAAAAAATAAGAGCCAGAAAAAGAAAAAAAAAATCCTTTAGGAAGATTGGAGAACTATTCAAGAATTTAAAAAAAAAAAATCTCTTTGGAAGCAATATCTGAAACGAGGGCTGGTGCACAGTACTGTGTATATATGAGGTTTTCCACAAAAGTATTAACATATTTAATTTTTTTTTTTTTTTTTTAAACTATACATATTTAATCTTGTACATTGCATACATTCTTAAGCATTTATTGTTGTTCTTAAATGATTCCAGTGTAATTCTTCACAGAAAATAACATCTTTATTATAATGAAATGCATAAAGAATCTATTTTATCTGCACTTGCAGCAACCCTGTAAGTGCATCAAAGTTTTAAAGTTAATGGTAAAATTTCTGGACTGTAACAAACCAAAAAAGGAAAGTCACTTCTTCTCCTTTTGGCTAACTTTAGAAGTCGCCACAGCAGATCAATCAATCCACATATTTGACACATATTGAAGTTTTTTTTTTTTTAAACAATGGATGCTTTTTCTGATACAACCCTCCCTATTTTATATGGGCTTGTTGCCGGCACATAGAATGCGCTGAGAGATCCCCCTCAGGGAATTAAACCGCAGTATTCCTGGGAGAAAGGCAGCAATACTCCTACTGAACTGACGGGGCAAACCCAAAAAGTAAAGTAAATCTGACAAATCATTATTAAACAGTTAGTGTTGTCAGTTGTAGTTTCTATAGCAGGCCCTTTTTATGGGAAATATGTTGTCTTGAAAGTTGAAAAGGTAAGGTTTTGACAATTGCTATCTGTTGTTATAATCTGAGAATGAAAAATTACTATTTTTTTCCAGAGTTACTAGAGCATATTGGTAGCATTAATATAAAAAGATAAGCATACGCTCCATCTGTTTCATGTGTGTGTGTGTGTGTATATACAGTAT
>JAOVVA010000004.1:21300430-21319372 GCA_028565275.1 Leiocassis micropogon | reverse complement strand
TCACTCCTTCATTCAGGCCAGGTCATCTGATGCAGCACTCCATCACTCTCCTTCTTGGACAAATAACTCTTACATAACCTAGAGATGTGCTTGGGGTCATTTTTTGACTTAGTCACCAACAGCACACCATCACACCTCCTCCTGTATGCTTCACAGTGGGAACCACACATTCAGGAGCCGTCTATTCAGCCTCTCTACGTCTAACAAAGACATGGTTGTTTGGACTCTATTCAGACCAAATTTGGACTCATTAGACCAATGGATACAGGTCTAATGTACCTTCTTTGTGTTTCTTGACCCAAGCAGATCTCTTCTACTTATCCTCTGCAGCAGAGGTAGCTCTTGGTCTTTTTTTTCTGGGACTGTCCTCATTAGAGTCAGTTCCTCATAGCGTTTGATGGTTTTGGCAACTAAACTTAAGGATACATTCGAAGTTCTTTACATTTTTCTTTCCCGTTGACTGACCTTTATTTCTTAAAGTAATGATGGACTTTTTTATTTACTTTGGGACTAATAGGGCTAATGACTCTGCACCCACTCTGACTTTGCACAAGACAACTGACAGTCTAAAGCACATTAGTAGGCAAGAAATGTCGATTAACACTTTTTAAGGCACACCTGTGAAATGAAAACCATTCCAGGTGACTCTCTAGTGAATCTGATGAGAGACTGCCATGACTGTGCCAAGCTGTCATCAAATCTAAATGTAGCTATTTTGAGCAATCGAAAATATAAAACATATTCTGCGGTGTTTAACACTTTTTTGTTCTCTACATACTGTAATTACTTTCATTGTGTTCTTTCATAGTTTGGATGAAAGACAAGTCACTGTCCACAGGAAGTACGCATCATTCAGCAATGTACACAGTGTGCATTGTAGTGCAAATAAGCGTGGTGTGGATCACATATGATATGAAGTTTTTATTAGTATTTTGACTGTTTGTACAATACACCATACAAGATGTGCGAGTAGTGCAAATAACAGTAATGTGTATCACATATGGGGATAAACCCAGAGGAAGCCTACCAAGCACGTGGAGAACATGCAAAATCCATACACACACACACACACAAGGCAGGAATCAAACCTTTGACCCTACAGGTGCGAGGCCACAGTGCTAACCACTACATAACCCTGCTGCTTATACAGTACCACTGGTAAAAACTCAATTTGTGTGACTAGCAAGTTCTGTTCCCCTTAGACACAGAGTCTGGTAAAAAAAATAAAATAAATAAATAAATAAATACTTAAAGCATAAAGTTAAAATAAAATTTTTAAATAAGTCATGTTCGTTCTACCAAGCAGGAACCCTTCGGCTGGATGATGTCACATAGTTGTATAGATTGCAATGTTGTCCACTCAAAACACTAAATCTGTGCAGAGTTGTTTTTGAAGAATAGACTGACTTTAATAAAAAAAAAACATTATATTGGAGTAACATTAGTTGAATAACCCCAAAACAACATTGTACATCAGTAAGAGATTCATGGGTGTCCAAGACCCATTAATCTGCATGCAAAGCCAAAGACTGTGATGTCCTGAACTAATGAGTCCAATCCATGGGATTCATCCTTGCAACTTACGAGACTTAAAGGATCTTCTATTAATACCTTGGTGCCAGATACCACAGTACACATTTAAAGGTCTTTGTAAGAGGGACCTACACTGTATTTGACAGGCGATTTTCTTGTTATTGGTGTACTGTATGTACTACTAATTGAAGCTGAGGTGCATAATAGTTTTATTTTTGTTTTTATTTTTTTATAGACAATATTAATGACAACTGAGTTTAACCATTGAGTTTTCTCCAGGACATCTCAAAGACTTTTTGCTGGGTGTGTGTGGTGGACGATTCATGTATGAAAATCATTCCTCATGCTCCCAGAAATACTCAGGCGTGGCAAACTGGATCCACTGTGTGTGTGGAAATGCTCTTTTTTTTATTTTTGATCATAGTCCACTGTCCATCGTTTACAATGAAACTTCAACAAGTACAGTACTACTGTATATTTATGTGATTACTGGTCATAGTCATTTATTATTTTGTTCATGATAACACTTCTTCCATGAGGGTGACGGTTCAGTACTGTCCTCCCATGTGTTAATAATGCGTTGGACACTTTTAAACCCAGTTTCACTAATTTCAACAATTTCCGTAGTTGTTGTCTTTGCTTGATGCAATACTAATAAGTTACCTCTTCTAAAATATAGGAAGATCTACACATGGGTGGATAGTACTGAACCGTGACCTTTATGGGAGAAGTGTAATCATGAAAATTATGATATATAATTATGATATAATTATGTTTTAAAAAAAAATCTTCTAAAAACTTGAATAAATGAAATGTGAGATACTTTTTTTTTACACTAATTTTAATAACTTTATTAGATTCAACTACAAATAACTACTTTTTACTTCTAATAATAAAAAGCTGATTAATTGCATGGACTGCAAGTTGGGAAAATTGGATAGTTCAAAAAATTATTTTGTAACTCTGATTTTTTTATATCTCTTTTTAAAGTACAATATTCTTATAAAAGAATGACTTTAGTGTTTTTTGTATTTACTTGGTTCAGGGTATGCTTGAGTGTTGAGGACCCCACAGTCATGATCTAACTTTGGGCTTCCAACAACCCATGATCTTGCCCTGGTGCTAAAACAAACACTGAATGCAAAATAAAAGAATGGGCATGAGTTTGTCATAATGATTTGTCAGCGCAATTGCACAATTGACCTCCAAAGCTCACACTTCGTACAGCACCGTGCGGATTTATGTTTTACGTTTATGATAGAATTATTTCATATTGCATATTCATTAAAGCAAACATTTTCTCATATGAAACACAGAATCGTCTGTATCCCCTGTTACATTCATCAGCTTGTACATTTTTTATATGTGTTATGAAGTGTGCAAGTGGATTTACAGCATAGTATTAATACAAAGCCATGGTACCTAAACATTTAAAACCAGCTATTAAATTATACGTGGCATGTGCATTTGGGGGGCTTTCTTTCCACGTGTCTCTGATGGTTTGTGTTGTTTTGCTGCTGAGAAGAGAGAATGCAGAGGGTGGTGTTGATGTGGTCCAGCACAAGCAGCTATTATAATGTAGCGTGCAGAGTGTGGCAGACCTCAAGGTCAACTCCTTGTGAGGAGAATACACATCAAGCTATTTGGGCCAGAGCGCTGCTCTCTCTCTCTCTCTCTCTGCTGATAAAGATTCATCAAAAGTATGAAAGGCACTATGGAATATGGACAGAGATTTAGATTTACTGCACAATTTCTGAAATGGGCACAAAAAGCAGATTCAAAGTTTGTAATCTGTACAGACTAGAAGATGAAAGTGTTTTCATTTTTTATCCTGTTCCATGTCTCCCTCTTCCCTTCCCACCCACCAAATGCAAATAATTAACGTTATTAACCAAGCGAATCCTTCATAGGCTTCATAGGATGTATATATTACTCTACCTTAATTCCTACAAGGGATTGATTCTCCAAACATTAGAATGGAGACAGCAATAATAAACAAAGGCTTGCAGTGTATAAATCAAAGCTTTTTAGATTGATACATACATTTTATGTTTTTAATGTATACATTTTTATTTAAAAAAATAATAATTCTCCATGACTGTCTTGTCATAATTGTAATTGATGCAAGTGGGTATGCACCTACCATAACATCACTGATCACCAATTAAACAATACTAAACATGTGACAGGCACCAAGGCTCACCCATGCATGTGGTGTTCAAAGGCCAGCCTGTCTGTTCCAATCCCACAGAAAAGCCAAAATGTCAATGCTGGCCATGACACAAAGGTACAGTTCCAGAATGCCCAGCAGGCAGAGGGCCGAACTTCCCAGATTTCAGTCTGGTCGAGAACCTACAGTTTTAAATGCGCTGGACAAACATGCCCAAGCCATGGGTGCCTCGCCCAACAACCTACATTACAGCACCCAAATGATCCACTGCCAACATCTTGTTGCCAAACACCACAGAGGCCCTGCAGGGCCACAAACCCAGGGACCAAATCTGCCCAGGTGGCACAATGGGAAATCCTACAGTAGGTGGTTTTAATTGTTTATGGTTTTAATGTTATGGTTGTATCTGCATTACACTTATGATAAATTAAATTAAATGACAAAAACCAATCTATATTGCACATAATGAAATGTCTGATTTTAATTATTTATAAAAACAACCGAAATCCATTCTAATCTTTTTTTTTATGTTCACCCTAGAAAGCTGACAGTAGCCTAGACTGTACTCTGTCTATACAAATGAGGTTGGGTGTTTGGTCACTTGCAATCATAATTCACCATGCATGTAATTTTATGTTGCTATTCTCAAACAAATGCTGTGCAGTGGGTGGCATGAACCAAACTGAACAAGCCTGTGTCACATCCAAATAAGACTATTTTCAAATAAAAATAATTTTTATATACAGTAACTGTAAGGTCTGATTTATAAAATTGGCCAGTTGTTATGGGTGGATGACAAAACAAAACAAAAAAAATTTAAATTGTGTCAAATACACTATTAGGTTTTATTCCTTTTTTATTACTGATATTTGTAACACTTTGCAATATTATGTTGTCATCTCCCTCCACATACTGTATACACACTTAATTTAACGCACTATATCTCTATCCTACAGACGACACATTAGATTTTTGCAAACACTTTCTTAAAGAATACAAATTATCGGGATCACATAGCACACAAAGTAATGTTCCTGTGCCAGGTTTCTAGATATGCATGCAGTATGACATAATCTTTACTGTGCTGTGTGCATCTCATTTATCATGGCTGACAGTTAAGACCTGGCACTAAATAAGCTCAGGTAGTGTATGAATGCAAAACACACGAATAATGTTTACAAAAAGAGAGATGCCTTAAAGTAAGATGACTCTTTATAGACCACAGATGCTGGGAAGATATTAGAATAGAAAGCATTTCATTGAATGACTATTATTGCTTCATTGTCATGTGATTTTAAAGGTATCCCCCCCCACACACACACACGCCCCCAGAACATGCCTGTCAGCTTGATTAAGCAGCACGCATACAGTAACATGCACATAGAAAACCACTGAACGAAGTTCCTGTGTGCTATCAGGTCCACCTGAACATCTGCGACCTGGTGAGTGCTGATGTGTTGGGCTGAATCTGCTATCCCAGCTTCTACCACACTGAGGCAGAGTGATTTAACAAATGCTCTGCAACGTACTGGAGTGTGTATTTAATCAGCACCAGCCTCCACCACTTCTCACCTTTACAGAGGTATCATCCCCAGAAGCTGAGACTGGGATGGCTTGATAATTAGACAGTTCATATCAGATTGCCGGGGTAGATTCAAGCAGGATGGAAGGATAGCGATATTCTAACTGATGGTTCTGGTGGTTGTATAATGTGACTTCTATCCTACACACAGAGACATACAGTAGGCTGATACACTGCTACAATATGTTACATTAAAGTAAGAAAATGTCTATTGATAAATAACTGTACAAAAATCTTTAATTAATTTAATTGAATGATAATTCTTAAACATAGCACTCCGTATTAACCTGCAATATTTTCATAGAACATGGGGAATTAAAACAGATCAGCATTATTCGCTTTTTCCTTAATGTCAAAAACTTTGTCCTGTAATGATTCTTCGAGGGCAGATCATTAATGGGAGGTCAGGAGTACTGGATGGAGATTAAGAGGGGAAATTGGAGCTTGAGCAATGGCTGACTCTTCTTGACCCAAGCTGGCACACATTCCTTTATTGCCCTTAAATGGCTTGTCAACACACTGCCACATTAAATAAAGATAACCTTCCCTTTTAAGATGCACTGGAGCAGGAATCAAGAGCAGGGTATGGAACAGCTTAGATATCTTGTCTAAGCAGCAAACGCCAATAATTGCTATATAAAATATCTCTCTCTCTCTCTCTCTCTCTCTCTCTCTCTCTCCCCCTTTCTATGTAGAAACCTCTGGAGTCCTACTAGGGAAAGTGGAGGCCAATTTTGACCATTGTATTTCTGCCCTTTTTTGTACAACCTCCAATTAACCTTCACACTCACATCGGACAATTATCTTAATCTGCAAGTCTTTGGACTGTGGAAGGAAACCGGAAACCCACCAAACACGGGGAGAACATGCAAACTCCATGCACACAGACCAACATGGGAATCAAAACTCTGACCTGGAGTTGCAAGGCAATAGTGCTAACAACTAAGCCACCGTGTCATTTTATATACTATATACACAGTACAATACTGTATATATATATATATATATACATACTGTATACACACACACACACACACACACACATATATTTACATAAGGTATAGCAATCAATTTACTATTAAAATATTTAGACAAGTTTTTCTTTTTCTTTTGGGCTGACTCTGTGTGTGCATGTGTGTGTGTCTGTGTGTGTGTGTGTATCTATCTATCTATCTATCTATCTATCTTTTTATCTATCTATCTAGCGCCATGAAAAACAGTTTTTCGATTTTTGTATTTTCTTGAAATAAATGACATGGTCATTTAAAAACTGCATTTTGTATTTCATTGAGTTATCTCTGTGTAATATTAAAATATGTTTGATGATCTAAATCAACTAAGTATGAGAAATATGCAAAAAAGAAATAAAAATATCAGGCAAATACTTTTTAACAGCACTGTACATTACTGAAGCTTAATATCCCAGCTTGTTAGGGAGTTGTTAGGGAGGGCAGGGGCCTGGCTCAATAGGTGCCCTGGAGGTATGGGGACTTGACCCTCTAACCTTCATTTTTGGAAAGCTACACCTGTTCGGCCACAACTTTTATTTTTTTAAATAAAATAAAATAAACATTATTTAAATTACATAAAAAAAAATAGAAAACATAAATTCATTTAATCACAAATATTTTTTACTATTTAGTGCATCACTGATCTCCTTAATAAACAGGACAAAAAGAAAAAGTATTAAAGTAATTTACAGCAATTCATTTGTTAATCTACTACTCAATGGACTCCCTACTTTTACATTATGTTTGACTTGCTGAAAGGTGTGTTCTTGATTGCCAAAACCCTTCTGGCACATATAGACGTAGATCATGCAAATACAAGGTTGATATACACCATCTTCTTTTTTAATTTTTTTACATAAAAAAATAAATTAATGGATTAATCAATTAAATTTGATTACATTTTTGATTACATTTTTGATTACAATTACATTTGATTAAGTAAATTTAATCAATTAAATAAAATAAATCAAATAATTTAATTTAAATTAAAATTTAAATAAATAAATAAAATTGTCCTGCTCAAGCAAGTAAAACAACTACTGTAAAGATGACCAGGTCATCCTTTAAATGGAGTTCCCCCTCCCTAACGGCACAGGCATTTTCCAAGATTCAAATTATAAATTAGTGGCTCGATAAGCATTAAGAATCATTTTCACACATGAATAAGCCTCCACATTGTGTGCCGCAATCAAAGCGAAATGTGGTCGAATTAATTCTAAGCATGTGCAACTGAAAAAGTTTGAACTGGGGTCAACACAAATTTACCATAATCATTACCAGTTACTCTATGGTACAGTATAGTACAGGCTATGACAATTTCAACACATTAAATTATCATTTAAAAACATATCAAAGAGCATTAAAAATAATTTCCGACTTGTTATTTATTGCTGTGGAAACTATTCTTAACTGGATTTTTTGAATATTTGAGATGGTCAAAAATGGTTTTTTTTTTTGTTTTTTTTAGACGCTACGTAAGGTGTGTTTTAAATTTCTTGCTGTTCACAAGTATATCATCTTAGTACACGAAATATGTTTTCCAGTAAGGAGTTTGTAGCACAAGCACATACATTATGGGGTTTGTGTGGAAAATGCTTTCGAGTGGCAATTACCAATCCCATACACAGTAACTGGCTTTAACTATCCTCAGCATTAACCTGACTCTTTTTTTTTAATAACAAATGGAGACAAACCATTAAATTTATCGGAAATGTCATGTGTTATGTCCGACATGTACAAATGGTTAACAATATATAAAGAATGTGTCTGTTAATGTTCCAGCTGAACTATAACTCAGAGCCTGGATCCTGGCTGCTTGAATTTTCTTCTGCTTAACATATTTTTCAAACATGTTATTTTAGTGTCTGCATTTTTCAATAAACCACCCTAGAATGTCCCTTTGGTGATGTACACTTTCCTAGCCAATGAGAAATCAACAACAGGAAATGGCTGGAAAAAAAATGTTCAGGACATTGTTCTGAAAGAAGGGGATTTCCAGTAGCAACCAATTTATTGAATGTATATTTATGAGTTTTGATTTATGATGAGTTGTCATGAGACGTCAGTGTTCAGTAATATACAACTTAAAACACCACTAAGAGATAAAGAAGGCTAGGTTTGCCGGTAGTGGTTTGTCCCTTCCCCACCCATCTTTAGCTTAAAAAACACAGAGATCAGCAATGCTTTTTTACATTTTTTTTTTATGTCATTAGATGAGTAAAATTGGGTATCATCAGGAAATATATCCAGTTCTACCTCAACCCGCCTTTAGGCCCTAGGGCTGAGAGGTTTTGTAGCACCAGTGAATTGCAAGCCAGAAAACACAACAATACTTACATTAGTAACTGATGACCAAATCACTTAAGCCTACTTGAGCAAAAACACAAAAGTCAGTCTAAATACTTATAATTAAAAACACACAGTGACTTATAAAGCCGAGAGACTACTTATGACTAAATGATTATAAAGCTAAGATGCGTGAAAGTTTCATTCCACTCCGTATTACCAAAAGAAAATCTGTCTGCAGATACACTAATAATTACAGCATAAAAACAACTAATGAAAGGTCTCAGTGAGCCCTGTGAATCACACACACACACACACACACACACACACACACACACACACACACACACACATACCTCAGGTAACGATCCATCTGTCTGATTGTAAACTAGATCAATTAAAAGCCACAAACATGAATATCAAATGATGGTCAATATATTTGACAAATCACAATTTTTTTTTTATCATTGGCTCTTGACGGGCCCCTGATCTTCATCAGGCCTGAGGCTTTAGCCCACAATACATTTGTTGCTACTCAAAGCCAATAAAAGCTACAGATATCAATACGATTCTCACTGTGTGAATGGATACTTTATTGATCCAAATTGAGGAAATTCCAGAGAACTGACCAGAAGTTACTAGTGCAATGATAAAAAAAGATATATAAATAAATACATATATAAATCAATCACAAGTGTTTTTTTTTTTTTAGGGAAAATATCTAATAAGTGAAAGTAAGTAAATTGCAATTTAAATTGCAATTTTGCACAACAGTGCAAATAGTAATTATGCAAAGAACAAAGTGAAAATGAGTAATTGTGCAAAAAAAAAAAATTAAGTGTGCAAAGAACAGAATAAAAGCGACAAAACTAAGTTTGTGCCTAATGGCTAAATATATAATAGTAAGAGACCATAAAGCTAGCAAATGAGAGTTATGCACATAACTAACTAACTAACCCAGACACACAGACATGTTTAGGGACAGCTGTAAATAAACTTACTGCTTCACACAGAAAAAATATTATATGGCGACCCTTGAGTGGAGCTGAGCCCTGAGCCAGAGCTTTCCAACTTTTTATTTATTTTATTTTATTTTTTACAATTTTGCCTGTAGTCACACAACAGGGACCCATGTTAGTGTCCAAAATGATCAAAAAGCTAATTTTGCATAATTGGTCACCTTTTAAGGTTCCCTCATCCCAATCCTGTTGCCAAGGCACTACTGCACTGTAATCATCTGATGAGCACAAGGTAAAGGCAGAGAATGTCAAACGATGAACACCTCCTAATTATAAAGGTGGCAAAGACCGCCACCCAAATCTAATGTCACTGTATTAGATTTATACAGTGTGTAGTACGGTGGCCTGAATAACAATTCTAATTACCTGCATTAAAAGATTTGTTAGTCTATTTGACTAGCACATGCGCTTCTATAACCACTAGCAGCAGTGTTGGACTGAGAATAAGAGGGAGATTTGGTGGCTTACCAAATGGGCAAACTGAAGAGCAGCAGCTAATAAATATTCCACCGCATCAGCTACTGATCCTTGTATTTACTATTTAAATAATGCAGTTGTCCCTGGCCTTTGTGCAGAAACTCTCCTTCTGTAGGGGTCTCTATGAACGTCCAGGTGCTCATGCATCATTATGTGTTATTTTCCTGTGACATGTATCGGGGCTGCAAAACCAGTGCCATCAATTGATAAGTAAGAAGCTAAATAAATTAATTAGTTCCTATTTGGGGCCAAATTTGTACCCATGAAGAAAGACTGAGCTGATTTTTTTTTTGCTTTTTGATATTATGTAGACCCTGGCTTCTCAAAACACTGATGCTCATGACCTAGCTGTACATCATGTTGAACTATCATTTTGCATATCCTGTAGAAATCATAATGATGCTGCCTTTGATAATTGCTTTAATTATGTTGCCTAACCTTAATTACACCATTAATGTACAACATTTCCGGGTAGAACAGAGTGATATTATACCTATATAAATAGTTTTGCACTGTATATTTTGTATATACCATTAATTATTTATAAATGTACCTTTACAATAAATAAATAAATAAATATATAAATAAATAAATAATATTACAGAGGAATATTTAAATGCCTGTAAAGAAAGAAACATATTACATAACAGACAAAAAAAAAAAAAAAAAAAAACTAATGTAGGCCCCTGGGATTTGCCTGAAAACAGAAAGGAGAAAGTGTGACAAAGTTACCAGGAGAACTCATATTCTAAAGCACATTCAGTAAACACTTTACTTTAAAGTTACTGTGCAAATGTCTTGGGAACATACAACGCCATAATAAATTTGGCATTTTAAAAACATTTATACAGAAAATAAACTTCTATAAAGGTCACTAAAGAGTAATATAAAATAAACACAGTCAATATTTGGTATGAAAACTCTTTGCTTGAAAATAATCAGTAGAGTTGGATACAGATTTGTGCAGTTATAAGTAAAACAGCTGTTAAGTTTTACTGAGTGTGCTGGAGAATATGCCAGAGTTCGTCTGGTAACTTTGTCACACTCGCCCCTTCCTACTTTCATGCAAAAAACAGGAGACTGCATTAGGGTTTTTTTTTTTTGTTTGTTTGTTTCCACCACCCGATCCGCACAACAACACGGCACGAGTTTTGTGCTGGACACCCTTCCTGATGCAACTCTCCCATTTTTATGGGACCGGCGGCACTGCAGCCTGACAACTACTATTACTAGAACTAACTACTACTACGTAGAACTATTCCTCAGGGCTACTTTAAAAAATACAGAAAGTCCGATTCTTTGGAAGCAAAATATAAAAAAAAATAATGAGGGATGGCTCAAGATGTTTTCACCTTATATATTTATATTCAGTAAATGTACACTTTAAAAAAAAAAAAAATTATACAATATACAAGAAATACAATAACCTTAATAAAACGGCACTGACGAAATTATCCACTCCTGTCAAAATAAAGGCCATAAAGGCCAAACTTCCTACCTGACCCACTGTTCGTTCCAGGTGAACTACCGAGTTAATGCAATCCTCCTGTCAGAGCCTGCTGTGACTGATGTTTTTCATTATTAGTGTCTTCTCACAAGGCCAGATAAATAGCAGGCATTATCACATCCAAGCCAAGCATGAGACTAATCAGAATGTATTTTGGCTTTAATTTCATGAGGTAAAATATTATTCTCAATTTACGTCTCATTTTGTCATATTAACCAGGCACTATCGCTAAAATGGATTGTCTTCAATTAAGGTGGAATAATACAAATGTTTAGTAAAATGAGTAACAGAAGGACAAAACACATTAGAGGATATTACACTCTTAATATGCCACCTCTGCAACAATTCTTCCTTTTCTGTATAAAATTGGTCAAAAATAGTAGGACGAATCTGTAAAGTGAGCAGAAACACTGTATTTGCAAAGCATGTCGCTGTTTTTTGCTACTACCTGATCTCATACAGTACAATTTCTACCAAGCACCATGATTTTTGTGATTTATATGAATGTGCTTTGCCCTCATCTTAACTGCGAATAACTTTTTCGTCTGTGTAGGCTTGTGCAAACTCAAAAACAGCTTGCCTAGGCAGCAGATTCATTTTAACAAGCTTCTCTTTAGGAGGATCTATGATAACTCCCAAGGCTTACCTGCAAGCCTTTAGTTTTTCTAATTGAGTAAGCCCAACTCCCACACTTCCTTCCAGGGATAAAAGCAAACACACATCACCCGAATGCTGCACTGGTGTTTAAACAACACACTGTCAAAGGCACCTCTCGCACCTCTCTGGCACTGCACGACTATTTGTGGTGATTTGTTGGACCTCAATTAACGTGCGTCCCACATTGGCAGTTTGACTAACGCTCGCTTAAGAGGGAGATCGGCCTTGCTGTCCCAGCTTCCAAGGATGGTATTTGTCAGCCCAAGGAAGTAAGGGATGACTGAGAAAGAAGGGAATCAATATCCTTCCCAGCGTTTGCTGTCCACCAGCTCCAGCAGAGTCAGAGTACAGGCCATATTATATAAATGATCCTGTGTACGTGCTGTGCGTGTGAAATATAGTAGGCATTTCTCTTTCGAAATGCATTGAATTTACATGATAAATAAAACAACATGCACACAAGTAAATAAGAGAAAAGCAGGATAACAGAGCAAAACAAAAGTGCTAACTGTAAGCAATATGAAACTGTGAAAATCCGTTTCAAAAACGTTAAATAATTATTCTTCCATACCATGTGGTGGTAAATTTGTGCATTAGAATAGATGCATTAATCTGATTCATAATTCATAAGTAATTAAGTCTAGACACATTTTATACAGTAATTCTACTATACTTTTTTTTTTTTTTTTTTTTTAAATATACTGTATAACACATTGCTCCATATGTAAATTACCATTTGGAACATTTTCCTTATTGATTGACCCTCTCTGGAAATCCTTATAATTTATTATCTGCAGAAATATGGACAGCTTATTGTTAAACACTCATATTAATTACATTAGTCATAGCGTATAGCGGTAGTTTAAACTGATGTAAATTTAATAATAAGGAATCACAAACAATGGATTAATTTCCTCATGAATGGTTTATGCTGCTAATACCCGTTCCCATGTCTTGCAATTTAATCTCCGTGACACATTGAAATTCAAAGCAAGAGCAGGAGATTCCTCTTATGTGTCCCCGTTTTCTAACAACATCAATTTAAACATTTCCCATGCAATATGTATTGTAGTTGTTAACCACTAATAATGAATTAAGTAGGATCACTTGTTGTTATTTTAAGTTAATTGCAGAAGGAGTTATGACAATACTTTGGAGACTGGCACACAGCATGTGCATGTTAATGCTTCAGGCCTTAATTGTGACTTTGCAGGACTCAGGCAAAAATCTAATTTGTTCCTATGTAATCAATTATTAGGGAAGAACAAATGGGATTTGGCATTTCTGGAATGCCTAGGGGAGGCTGAGTTTATGGTGAGATGAAAGGGGGGCTTTAAATCTTTCCAGTGGGAGCAAACTACAGATGCTTGATAAACCCGTTGGCAGAGTTTAACATTTGTGTTGTTATGCATATGGTATAGAAGACCATAGTGACACGCTTGCCATAAAGTAAAAAAAAAAAAAAAGCAGTGCATCAAAACTTTTTCTGATCATTTTGTACTCTATCACATACAGATCTACAGTATGCAAGGTATTCTTTTTATATTATATACAGTAAGTATGTTAAATAGAGAAGAGAATTAGGGCCACCATGAACAATTTATTTTTCGAAAAACAATTTACTTTTTTTTCACCTCTGAATTTCGAAAAAAAAAAATTAAACAAAACAAAAAAAAAAAAATCAGAACTTTAATATTTTTTTGGTGGCCTTGAATATCAGTTGGTTTATATTATAGGATTTAATTTTCCACTTGTGTGCACACACAATTAGAATACGTTCAATAAGAGTGTCCCCTGTTGTTAAAGTAAGCTGTGTGTTCTGGTGATTTTTTTTCACCGAGTTGTGCTGCATTGGCTTTTCTGTGGGATCGGATCATAGGGGCTGGCCTTTGCTCCCCACAGAATTAAATGCGCCTTGGGTGCTCATGAGTCTGTCACCAGTTTGTGTTATATAATTGTTCATCACTGTTAATCTTCTTCTTTCGATGCTCCCGTTAGGGTTCACCACATTGGACAATTTGTCTCCATCTTACTCTGTCTACCACATTTTCCCTCGTCACTCCAACCTCCTACATGTCCTCCCTCAGCACTTTCATCAGCTTCCTCATGGGCCTTGCTTTTCTTCTCCAGCACTGGCAGCTTCATCTCTAACATTCTCCTCCCGATATACCCCTCATCCCTCCTCTGCACATGTCCAAACCATCTTAATCTGGCCTCTCTAACTTTGTCCCAAACCATCCTACAGTACCTGCACTGTCCCTCTAACATACTCATTTCTAATCCAGTCCATTTTTGTCATTTCCAAAGCAAACCACAGCATCTACAGCTCTGGAACCTCTACATCTACTTCTTATCTTTTTGTCAGTGGCAACTTCTCCAAACCGTATAACATTGCTGGTCTCACTATTGTCCTGTAAACTTTTCCTTTTATTCTTGCCGATACCTTTCTTTCACAGATCATTCCTACTACTTTTCTCCATCACTGTTAATGATATGGAATATTTATGATATGGCTAACCAGTATATAAAGCCATAACATTATGTTAACCTTCCTAATATTAAGTACTGTAGGTTCTGGAATGACACCTTTCTATGGGAACCAGCCTTAACCTTTTGTTCAATTTGAGCTACAATAGCTCTTCTATTGGATCGGACTACGTAGGCCAGCTTTCACTCCCCACATGAATCCATGAACCTGTCACTGGTTTACTGGTTTTCTGTCCTTGGATCACTTTTGGTAGGTCCTGACCACTGCAGACCAGGAACATCCCACAAGAGCTGCTGTTTTGGAGCTGCTCTGACCCAAGCGTCTATCTATCACAATTTAGCCCTCATCACAGTAGCTACAAATCACAATATCTACAAATCATACAATATCTCGTTACAGTGGCGCCTGGAAGTGGGTGGGATATATTAGGCTATTAGACAGCAAGTGGACATTTTGTCCCTGAAGATGTTGCATTGGAAGTGTAAGGATTTGATCAACTTTGACAAGAGCCAATGTTGATGTATTGATGTACAGTATGTGTGTATATACAGCGTATAAACATGTAAACAATTCCTGTTTATTGAATGCATTAATGCATTTAATCCCCACCTGCTTTCCTGCAAACTTTTTTTTTGCTTAATATATCTACAGCACTGGAATTTGTTATATAATATTCATATATGTTACAACTTTAAAACCACTGACTTTTTTACATCATTGTAATTATGAGATATTAGAATATGTATTGTTAAAGTGTGCTTTCCCACACACATTAACTATGTTTATGGGTTACAGTTGGGTAGCATAAATTTACTTTACATTAAATACACATACATCTGTTATTATTATATTTTGCCAAAAATTTACTAAAAACACAACAATGGCAATAAAACAAAGAAAGAAAAAAAAATTATAAGCAGAAGTAAGAAGCATGTTTTCCTTAAGAGAGAGTAAAATGTAAATTAAATCTTTATTGCTGTGCAGTGATGGTCTTTGTCACATAGTCATCAATAGACATGTCATAAAACAGGTTTTATTGTTATTTCCAGCAAGTGTCAAATTCAGGAGAGACTGCAGATAATCTTTTAAAAGTTTTACTTTTACTCAGTTTTCTAATGAACTGTACTTGGCCAATACCTCTATGTACAGTAGTGCTAAAATATTGCTTTTGTAAGCATCTATGCTGGTTCGTATTAGTTAGCATCAGCCATTAGGTTGACATGATGGGTTATGAAGGGATTTGGAAACTACAGTACACCTAAATGATTGGAGGATTTACATAACTAATCAACTTGTTGAAAATATATGGTTGAAGGAATATTTTGTAATAATCATGCATGATCACCTACATGGAGAAACACTTTTTTTTTTCGCCCACATTTGTAACACCAGGGGTTGAGCTCTCATCTTGTCAAAGCCATGTCTTACTCTCTTTCCCTGGTCTCTGAGATGAGTCCCGTGGCTCCTCGCCCCTATGCCGGAGACAAATCATTAATTATGCAGAGTTGTTTAATTTTTGAGATGCAACCCTCTCAACAAAATCTTTCCATCTGAAAAGGCAAAAAAACTTTGATTCTGAAAAGACCTGCATAGAACCATTGCAGTTGGGGGCTGCCCAACCAGGGTGTCCGGCCAGGAGAAGCATGTGCAAAGGTGGAATGACAAGTGTGTGCACCGTAGGCAAGCAGGACATTGGCACTCTCAGTAGCCCTTCCTATAACCAAAAGACCAGGTCATTCTAGGAAAGGGGGCCTGTGATGACCCAAAGGCCCGATTCCCCTACAAAGTGGTCTTTATTTTACCAGTTATGCTTAAGCGAGGATGGGCTGGAGGCTCTTACTTACACTGTGGTGGCGAGTAATTTTATGAATGAGGAACATGAAAAACAATTGGGATTATCAGTGACGCCACTAACAGTGACGCCTCCATTCCAGTCACGACGCCAGATGGGTGGCCGCTTTGGGCGGCCATATAACCAATCAAATACAGAACTTATTCTGTTTCAATTTGTTCATTATACAGAAATCATAACTCAAAACATTATTATTTTTTTTAATAACACAGATCCCTGAGTTGCAACTAGATCTAGGGGATCCAGTGGTTCTTGCAACACAACCCACAGATTGACTGGCTAACCCCAGGGCTCATCTCCCAGTGCTCTCACAGTCACCTAAAGGGTACAAGGGTACCCAGTCCCACTGCTGCAGAATGCTAAGACCTTACTTCCCCATAGAGGATTATTTGACTGTACCATCAATTTGCTCCTTGCCTTTATCAATCTCCACATGGCCGACTGGGACATGTTTCTCCTTTGTTAAGTTTATCATTAATGAACTCTATGTTTGAGTGCCTGCAGAGAGCAAAAGTCTTTTCAAAATTAGACTTGCACAGTGCATATAATCTGATCCACATCAGGAGGGGTGATGAGAGTAAGACTGCTTTTATTATGTCCTTGGGGCAATATGAATATTTGCTCTTGCCTTTTGGCCTGACAAATGCTCCAGCAATTTTCCAGAGATTCATAAATTAAGTGCTATGGGAGGCACTGAATTACTTACCTTCATGTACTTAGATGACATTATGGTTTTAGTTATACCTCTGAGAGGCATATTTAACACAATAACTTATACCAAATAACTTGTACGTTAATCTGAAGGAGTCTGAGTTACCACAACCTCCTTGCTAGCCTTTGTGGTCTCATGGTGCACCTGAGTATGGACCCAACTAAATCAAAAGCGGTCACAGGATGGCCATGGCTCACCTCATTTTGGCCCATCCAATGATTCCTAGGCTTTGAGAACTTCTTCCAGTGTTTCACTTGCAACTTTAGTACAACACACCTCACTGCTGAGAGATTTTGATCTAGACTAAAACCAGCAACAGGGCTGGGAATACTAGCCCAGAGGTCTAATTTATAATGAAGGTGGGTGCCTCAGATGTAAGAAACCATCAAACCATTTCCATGCATCATAGATCCTTGTGTTGGACACTGGAGCATTACATCCAGGAAACCCAATGGATCTTGAATGGGGGTAAATTACATGTACCAGTGGGAGTGCATCCCCAGGTCCTCTCATGGGGCCACACCTTCACATTTTCAGGACAACTACAATTCACTAACCGGTTTTAAAGGTCTTTTACAAACTGCTGTGGGCCACGGATAATCTGCCACTCAGAGTCCAACAGGCAGACAGAAAGGGTTAGTTGAGACCTTGAATGCTAGACATTTGACATCATGCAGCTCATGATCCTAGTCAAAACACCTAATTTTGGTGTTTACACAACATAGCATCCCCATGTTCTATAAAAATCCATACTACATTTCACACTACACAATTAAAACCATTCCTGTCCAGCACTTCAACATCCCACACTTCTGACTAGGAACCCACCACATATTGTGGATGGTTCCTAGCCTTCACGGTGGGACACATCCTCTATTTGCAGTGCTATCAGGGGGCATCCAGTACTTGTTGGATTAGAAGGGATATGGTCCAGGAACACTTGTGAATTCCAACCTGCCATATCCTGGACCCCAAGCTGATCAAGGACTTCCGTAGGAATTACACCATGGGCATTGGAACAAGAGGGACCATTCCAAGGGGGTAATGTAACACCATGGATTGGCACTGCCAGTAGCTAGGCAACAGAGCCGAGGAGGCAATCAGACTAAATGTTAAACACCTGTGTGTGCTTCTATACAAGCTTTCTGAAAACCTCACTTGGTGCACAGACATTGATTTCACACCAGGTATGAGAGCAAGCGTTGATGGTATTCTGGTATAGGGACAACTGAGAAAAAAAATCATAGGAGGATTAAGGAGTTTTTGTTTGAGAAATATTTTGGTTATTAGCTCTTGTTATATTGTGCCACAGAACTGCAGAGAGTCTTAGTTCAAATTATTGCCTAAAAGCTCCAACAAACACTTCCGTATCAACCAATTTCATCCCCAATAAGGCCTGTGTTGGGTTGTATCTTACACGTTTTTAGGCAATAAGACAGTGGTTCTCAACCTTTTTTTTGCAGTGGGCCGCACTATGTCCAAGTTTAAGTCTCACGGGCCGCATATTATTTACATATGACGTCATCAATGCTCAATAACCAGATATTATGCATCTAAAATTATTGCAATTAGATGTATTATTATCATTAGAGAGTATAATTCTACTTACCATTAATGGGACACCTGATGTTGTCGGGAGCCGACCAATT
>JAOVVA010000004.1:21276823-21288651 GCA_028565275.1 Leiocassis micropogon | reverse complement strand
CTATTCTCAGAGACATGAGTCTCAGTTTGGTGACTTGCATAGTCTCGAAACAGAAGGCTAACAGGGACCCCAATATTTGGATGAGATCCTATTTCTGGTTCTTAGGAAGACTGAGACACCTTGCCACATTTAGAAAGGTTTGTGATGTCCTTCAGAGTGCTGTGGTATGCTGACATAAGAGACATGCTGTGTAGCAGTCGGTGGAGAATGGTATTTTTGAAAATCAGACAAAGACCCAGAGTCTATGCCCAGCACTCACCTAAAAGGTACAACATTCTGCTATTATCTGGATCTGTAACTGTGTTGACTGCTCCATGCCATGTATTTGGATTTAAATACAAACTTTTGTTTCATTTTTTTCTTTTCTTTTTATTATTAACCTTACAGTTAGAAATGCCTGCAGAATCTGTGAATCCCGACTATAGCGGTTAACAATTATCAATTAGTTCACAATTTGTATAATCATAGACTATTACAGTATATTGTATTGTGTAAGAACTAAGTGCATGTATAAGTATTATACATAGTGTTAAGCAACCTTAGGGGAAAGAGAGTATAAGCATAAGGAGAAGGGGGCATGTGTAGCCTCTGGGGTTGCTTTCTATACAACAGTTAATCTAAGAATGCAAGTACCCTTTTGTAACCCTGTATACTGCTAAGACCGATTATATTAGGCTTCAAGGCACAAGGCTGTATAATAGATTATTTCATTTCATTGCAATGACAATAATGCATCATATACAGTACAAATAATAGTGTCTTTTGATTTATTTTTATTTTTTTTAACCCTATTGCAAAAACACATTGGGCTAGAGAGAGGACAAAGGGTATGCATTTTGGAAGGCGTACCAAAGAAAGCATTTGTGTTTTGGCTTCAGAGCAATAAGCCATTTCCAGACATTGCTAAAGTTGAAGTAAAACAGAGAAAAGTGCTTAGGTCATTGTCAACTTGTCTGGGAGAGAAATCTCACAGGCACTGATGTATAGCTCATGCCGTTCATTTTCATGTGCTTCAAAAAGGGGTTTCCTACAGGGTGCATGAACAATTGTACCTTTGTAAAACTCAGAAGCAAAAGAACATACCTAAAAAAAAAAAATCCTTTCTCTAACATACCAAGAAGGTTGAGGCATGCATGTTTTTTTCTTCTTTTGCTCTAAATTCTCTCGCACCAAGTTCTGATTCTCTCTCTCTTGATGGTCCCACACAAATGCTCATGATCCCCCTGATGCGTTCACACACAAAAAAAAAAATTCACTCTCACTCACTCATGGTCTATATTGCTTTATTCTATACCACTTTATTTTGTATAACGGGTCACGGGTGGGCCTGGAGCCTATCCCAGGAGACAGCCTGGATGGGGTGCCAATCCACCGCAGGACACATATACTCACACAGTCATTACGGGGAATTTGGGAACAGCAGTTAGCCTAACCTGCATGTCTTTGGAATGTGGGAGGAAACCAGAGTACAGAGAGGAAACCCACCAAGCACAGGGAGAACATACAACTTCCACGCACACAGACACCACGGCTGTATTTTATCGAACCCTTGACCCTGAAGATGCATGGCGACAGTGCTAAACACTATGCCATCATTCATTATCATCATTCCTTTCATGGCCAGTATATAATCGTGGAAAATCTGTGTGTTTGGTTCATCTCAAGGTTTCTTCATCAGATTTTAGATTCACATTTCTGTAAAGCTGCTTTGTGACAAAGGGCATGTGATAAAAACATCCTACCAATAAAAATGACAATTGAAACCGAGATCTTGAAGGACATGAGTTGTGAGGTCTCGGCTAATGAAACAATGATTTCAGCTCAGCCAGATCTGGCTGACAAGTTGTTAAATCTCCAAGAAAGCAGCAGAGTGTGCTAGTGACAGGGCTTGACTTACTGTATGTGTGAAAAGTGAAGCTTATTACACCCCGTTTGCTCTTGTACACATACATGCTAATTCAAGTATGCCCATGAAATATATTATACTGAAGGTTATAAGGTCATCTACTGAATGTACTAGATACATCGCCACAATGCAATGATGGCATTGCGCAATCACAATCAGGGCTAGCATGTGGCATAGACGGCGGCGTTGATCTGTTGTAATTTTAAGACATGAAGGTCAGCTGATCTGGAACAGTTCTTGAAAGAACAGTATTGTGTTAAGTGCATTTGCAAAACCCATCAAGCACCATGATGAAACTGGCTCTCATGAAAAACATCCCAGGAAAGTGAGAACAAAACTTCCCTCTGCTGCAGAGGAAAAGTTCATTTCGAGTTACCAGCCTCAGAAATCACCAATTAACAAACAGCACCTCGGATTAGAGCCGTTATGAAGGCTTTACAGAACAGAAGTAGCAGATACATCCCAATATCAACTGTTCAAATGAGATTATTACATATTTTGGACGCCTTTAGCATTGTTTTAAAACAATGTGTCCAAACTTTTGACTAGTAATGTATAACATTTATGACAGTATCCTGGTACATGTTCCATAGTACAGTACCATACTACTGGTACATAGTATTTGTAATGTCATACCAAATTGTGTACCAGGGTTGAACCATCTACAGTACCTTTGTGTACTATGGTACTGTTAAAACTACCATGGTATTGTATACAGTGGTAAACTTCATAATGGATACACCATGAAAAATGCTTGTAACAGTACAACTCTAAGTAAAGGGTAAAGTTTCAGTTTCTGCTTATTCCTGCTAGGGTGAATGTATATAATAACCATAAGTTGCTGTCTTTGGTTTATGGACAAAATAATGGAGGTGTACCAAATTTGTCTTTTGTACCTACAGGCTTGTACAATAAAAAGAAAGTAATAAAAAAAAAAACACTACTGTGGATACATAGACATCATGCAGCAAGGCAACAAGAAGTGCTAATATATAGCTAAAGCTATATATACAGTAGACTATGAAAGTAAAAGGTGTGTCGAAAATTTTGACTTGTGTATACTGTATACTGTGCGTGCATGCATGTGTGAAAATTGGATGTGGACATGGTGCCCCAATGCAACAACCCACCTAGGGCACCAATAGACCCAGGGCCAGCTATGAGAAGATAGTGACAATATACTGTAATTTTCTAAGCTATCCTATTTCAAATTTAAGTAAATATTTTAAATCGGAATTCAAATAAACTTAATCAATGTAATAATAGCAGTATATATATTTTTGGCCTTACAGCAATCATCAACACACAGAAGACCTTGTCCAGAAGCTGAAACACTGCATTGGAAAGCGGTCCAAAGTCTTGTCAGGATGCTGTACTGTTAGTAGGGGCCAGATGCCACTGGCATCTTGAACGTGTTTGCATGGCAATGCCTTTTAGTCCTTGCTGAGCAACACCATAAGGAGAGGGCCGCAATAACATGGCATGCCCTGTGGGATTTTGGGGAGTGACAGCAGGAAGCAGGGGCATAAGGGTCATGGGGAACATCATCCAGACACTGCCATGCTGTCTGAATACACACACACACACTCGTACACAGATCATGACCTGAATTCCAACGTGCATAATGTGGGATACATACTGTGCAATGTTCTTATATAGAGATCAAATTTAAGGAAACACACATACCTCCAGCAAACCACTAGACTCAAGAAGATATCAGTATTTTAGTTTTTTTTACAATAATAAATGTCTGATCTGAACCTCCTTGGGCCTTTTCAAGTGAGAGCCTGAGTGCAAGAAGCATACTCAAAGGCACTTTCTTTCCTATATTCATGGACTAGTCTATTTAACTTGGGACAAAACTGATTTTTGAAAGTAAGGGAAAAAATAAAAGGAAGGTCACTCGATTTCTATCCCTCCAATATCGCTAAACGACGTCCACATGGAGCTTATGCTTAGCACAGCGGCATCGTCATGTTGGAACAGATCATGTTGTGGCTCTTAGTTCCAGTGAAGGGTATTTGTAATAATACAACATACAAAACCATCTTCTGTGCTTCCCATTTCAGGAAGAACCACAAATGGATGTGATGGTCAGGTGTACACAATTTAATCTGTATAGTTGTCAGGCCAGCAGCGGTGGCAGAATCAGCAAGGTCGCCACCGCGTACAAACATGACGGAGGCAAACTATACTAACTCCCAGCATACACGTTCCACATCGGCAGAGTTCTAAACACATATACACATCTGCAACCAATTACACCTGTGCATAAATAGAACTCAGTTAATGTGAGACTTTGAGATGTATATACTCTTGTGAGATAATCCAGATGTTACCAAGCCTTGTTGTTTTTTTCCTCACTAATTGTGTTTGATGTATGATCGCCTGTGGATTCTGATTTTTCCGTAGTATGGTGTACCCATGACTGAGCCTCTGCCTGGTTTTAACAAAATAAAAGACATCTTACCTACAATTCCATCCTTCTGTACATTGTACCATTATAAATAGCGTTGATGCAATGAAGTTATCCTGGATGTGATATTTCAATTGAAATTTATTTGAGATTTAATTTAAATCAAGTTTAAATTTCAATTCAAATGACCACAGCAATAATGTCGAATGCTTTAGTAGCAATCTTCCAAATGTTTTTCCGAGACTGTTTTTTTTTTTTTCAGGAGAAATTCCCCAAGCCTGACACCTCCTCTGTTTCTTCTGAAACGAAACAAAATGTCAACAGCAGAACAACAGCAAGGAAAAGTACCCCTTCTAGCAACACACCGTCTTCTCTTTTCTCAATCTTGAAAGACGTACAAGTCTGACACGAACGTGTTTTTGCATTTCATTTTTAGGTCCATAAAAAAAAAACAAATGCTGGCACTTTTCGCGAGTGTGTCCCTAACACAAACTTTTTAAAAGGATCCGACTGCGGTGTTTATCTCTAGCTTCCCGGAATGAGAAAATGATTCATATCATATCAAATACTATTACTAACAACAAAGTGCTATGATAATTACTTTAGTTCTGAATGGACTGTTGGGGCTGCCAAATGTTTCTGTCACAACATTAGAAAAATTTTTAGGCTGCCTCTCTAAAGCATTTAGGTATTAGAGTTTAAAAACAAATCCTGAGTGGCACAGCGGTAAACGCTCACAACTATCATCCAGGCTTGATCGAAGGGCTCTCTCGAGGCTCCCGGTCATGTTACAGCCGTCCGTAACTGGGAGCCTCGAGAGAGCAGAGTGGAATTGGTGTCTTTGGGGTGGAACCAGGGTGGGCACTCACACTCTCACATCAGTTATAGTGACACTTGCCAATCATGGGACCTCAGAGTGTGTTTTGCCACTCCTTAACAATGTGAGTTCGAAAGATGATGTGGTTTGTGGCGTCATCTGCACCGGTGGAAGCATGTGTTAGCCTACGCCCTCCTTGGGTTGTAGACAAAATCGGGTATATATAAGTTATTAGCCACTTTTCACCATTTAAGGCCTTGTCACGGTTGAACTATTAAAAATATCTTCAAAATTTTGCATTCTGTTTGAGATCTTATGGTAAATCCCCTAGGGGGATTGGATCACATTCCATTAGGTGCAATTTGCAAACAACCCAAAATAACTGACTTCCTGTTGAGTTGGGCCCATGACATGCAAAATGAAAGTTGAAAGAGATCTAAATGTGTACCGGGTTTTACTTGTATAAGTGTGTACGAGCTATGCACCAAAAACTCCTGTAAAGGCAGGGGCCATGCCCAGGGGCCCAGTCACTCAGAAGTCCTAATGGCCACAGATTCCAACCTGTGTGCTGACTTTTATGACTTTTTAATCATGTTAAGATCTCCGAAATGCCCTGCAAAGATACTATGATGTCATAGTAGGGCCCTAATTTTTTTTTTACAGTAACAAGTACAGTCAACAAGTGTTTATCATCATTATGGCTAAAGGATAGAACTATTCCAAATTCCTGTTAACTCAATTTCTTTTCCTGTATTTTTTTTCCTGTCTCTGTTATGGCACTAAATCAATAGTGTCAGCACAGCTAAACGTGTTTGCCCATCTAGTTTTTGTTTGACTGGTAGCAGACTATTGATTAAGTCTAATAAGGGCTACAATAAGAGGTTGTGCTAATCTTTAATGGTTACGCAAAGTCACTAAACCGACAACTCGGTTTTAGACACACATCCCCAACTCCCTACACTTCTTCTCCCTCCAGACACACGCAGAGTGCATGATTACATGTGTGTTAGCGTGCGTTTGAAAATAGAACCCGGCAATCAATTACCTCTCTAATTTGTATGCAAATTAAGCAGGTTATTACTTTTTGTTAATATTAAAATATTTCCATGTCGGATGTGATTAATGCCGTAAACCCACACCCCCACCGTGCTCCCCCTCTCCCCCCTCCCCTCTCAGATCTCAGATGGCATTCTCTATATGGCATGAGGAGCTGGCATGCAAATAGACCCAATCACACAGGTGGCTTGGCCCATTTTATTTCCCACAATTACTCGTTTCTGTTTGATTTGGAGAGCACTGCTTCCGGGCAGCGAGACACCAAAGCGTTAATTTAAGATTCGCTTGAAATCGCTGCCTTTCTCCTACTAATATCATGTTACAGTCTCCTTACAGATGTTGCCAGTAGGCGTTTTTGGCCGGTACATTGCAGTCTAACAACTGAAAACATCTGCTTGTTGACACAAGATTTTGTGAGCAAAGCATGACATTATCATCTAATTTGTCTTAGTTGTTGCAGTTTATTCCAGTTTCATCAAAGCTAATCAAGCGTGATCTTTCTGAGCTATTAAATTAAGCTGCAGGTTTTATCCCAGTGGTATACGTAGGAGCTAATTCTGCCATGTCAAGCTTTGTTTACTTCGCAAACAGATGTAACATTGTCATAAAAACACGCACACATACACACTCTAGAATTGGTGAAACAGTATTTTTAAATTCTTGCTAGCACTACTACCACAACCTTCATTGCTTTATATTGCTTACTTCTTCTCAGCTTCATGCAACCTTAAAAACAAAAGGGGGTCAACAGTGTAATACCCATATGGAGTAGAAAGAAATTAAAACCACTTGGCATTGTGTATAGGTACAGTAATTAGGATTTTTAGGATTCTAATTGTTAACGTGCAACCTTAACCAGACTTATGTGAAAATTGAGAAAAACCTGAGAAAAAAGGAGGATGCACAGTCGTGTACAGTTTACAGATCCCTGTTTGGATCCCTGTTTGTCACCACACACACAGCTTGTCTTTTGGAGCTGCTGTCTGTATTGCTTGAATAAAACAGAATATCATGAACCATCACAACTTATCCTGCTACGCATTTTATTGGAAAAATTCGGCAACAAACATCTACCTGCCAAAACCACCACAGCACTAGATATCAGGCTCAACGGAAGCTCGCGCTAGCATTAACTAGCAGTAATAAACGAGCAAAAAACTAAACAGACGGGTTCCGGGGCAATTTGGACTCAGGAGCAGTCAAAAGCAGTCCATGTGTTGTTTAGGATGATACAACATTATCAGGTGTGTTTTCTTGCTGAAAGTGCTTCCGGAACTCATTTTACGCGCAAGTTTTGGCAGGCAGCTGCTCTCCTACAGAACAATACAGACCCAAGCAAGCAAAGCTAACTGGCTAAAATCAATTGCTTAAACTTAGTTAAACTATATTAGTTTAGTGTATAATGGAAATGTGTTCTCTCCATTCTCTTTTTCTTGTTTGTTCTTCCTCTTTACTTACTTGGGACTCTCTGGTGATAGTTTAAAATTCTCTCTCAATACAAGTCACACACAAATTGCATGTGTAATGAATGTTTTGACGTTGTTTAGACAGGACGTTAAGTGTCTCACAGCAGGACAGCTATTATAGTTATTTACATGATACATGATAAGATTGGGTGTTATTGATGCTTCAATGATCCAAGACAAAGAATACTGTAATATGAGATGCAGGTAGGTCTTCTGGAATAAAAAAAAAACAAAAGGATAGAATTTTCTTTTTTTTTTTTTTTTTTTTTACATTACTTCTGGTGTAACTGTTTTATCCTGGTCATGGTGTCCTAGGAGCACTGACTGCAAAGTTAAAATACACCATGGATGGCAGCATAGACCATCGCACACATTTATTTACAAGTTCATTAGCAACTTTGGGAGGCGAGGGTGGGGGGGGGGGGGTAGCTTGATGGTTTGGTGGATAAGAGCTAAGGATCTAGGTTGTTGGTTTGGGGATCCGATGATCCAGGCACAAGTCCCGCCATTGGTCCCAAGCCTGAATAAAAAGGGAGGGTTGAGTCAGGAAAGGCATCCAGTGTAAAAACCTGTGCCAAGTTGTTATGCGGACTGATGGTCGGCTGTGGCGACCCCTCGATGGGAGCAGCCGCAAGACTAACAACAACTTTAGCACCTTGGGAAAATTTAGAATAAGCAATCAGACACTGGGAGAACATGCACAGACACAGGTTAATATAGTATGTAAAAGGTCAGGGATGCATTATATATTAACAAAATTAGACTATTATATAAGACATGGATATTTAAACTAAGCCAGTTCAGTTGAATTGGCCAAAATAATCACAGATCTCCAAGTCTTTACAGAGCTCAGTCAATGTTTTTCAGATCACAAGGAATTTTTAATTTATGTATCATTTGTTCATGATTTTTATATAAAACCAAAAGGAAAAAAAAAAAGAGGGAAAATTTCTTGATTTGTGAATATTTGTTTTCAAACCCAAAATGAATAACTGCTTGGATTTCGGGCTGAAATCAAAAATGGAAAAATCAGATAACAAGTGCCCCCCCCCCATTTAAAGTGGCGTGACCCGGACGTTTTTATGTTTTGTCATGTACTGTGTTCAATTTTATCTTCAGAGCATGGTGATTTTTGGGTGCTTTAAGGATCACTAAACTTTCAATGGCTGAGAAACTGCATATAAGCCAACATGAAAGCCGCAGCACTGGGATTTTAGGGGAGAGACTTTTCCACAATTAGAACGGGTATACCAACAGCTTTACTACAAAATGAATACAATAATTTTTTGTTAATTAAGCTTTAGCTTTGCTTCTAACATATTACTCACATTTCGGTCTTTTGTTTGATGTAAATTACGGTGAAGAGTTAGTTAAGAATAACTAATATAAAAAAAATTGATTTTAGCAAAAATGAAACTTAAAGTTTAACCCATCGACTTTTTCGAATATGTTATTTCCCCCTGTCTTAAATGGGGATCTGCTTTGCAAAATTCAGATAGATATTTAGCTGGATAGCCAATGTTTATGTACAAACAAAAAAAAAAAAAGAAAAAAAAAATCCTGTTTTTACATTTTTGTATTGGCCTGGGCTGCTGCTGCTCCTTTGTGTTTCCTGGTGATTGGTATCCACTTAGTTGCATCACTGCCACCTTTCGGGCTTGATCTCCATCATCTTCCTTTTACTTTAAATCCTCTTTACTAGACCTGTTGCCTTTACAAAATTCATCAAATACGTTTTTCCTTGTCCTCTTTCTCCATTTTCTTTTCACAATTTACTTATCCATTGCAACTTATCATTGTTCCAATTAGATTTTTACGCTATTGTGAACTCATACAAGAACGTCCCCTGCCCTGGCTTGTTACTCTTTTCTTGTAGTAAAAGATTTTATCAAGCAAACGAGTGTGGTAATATTATCAAACAAGTTAGAACCATGGCAGCATGCTTCTATAATCACAAAGCTTACTGTTATGCAAATCAGAGATCAAAGACAATTCTTCAATCAGTCATGACGCATAACCAGATTGGTGGAGCATATCACTGTGCACAGCTCATCTCAATTGATTCCCCTTGCATTAGCTTTGCGCAAATGGGAATGTTTGGGAAAAGAATGACACTCGAAGGGTAGTGATGGATGCATCAGGGTAAAGCGCACAGAATAATGCATAATGCTCACATGCTGGGGTTGCTTCAGTTGCTCAGTTTTAGGCTCAGCAATGTTATGTGGCAATAAAATGATCAGCTGATGATCTGAATGTACTAAATGACCAGGTTATTGCAACTATTGAGTTTTTCTTCTTTGACAGCACAAGCATATACCTGGACCCAAATTTTGAAAGGGTGGTAAAAAGAATCATTTTCACACATGAATCACCCAGAACATTGCAAACCATAATCAAATCTACAGGCAATCAAAGAAATAATACTGTATATATTTTTCAGAAATAATGCATATGTAAATACTGTTATTATATCTACTGTCAGTATAAATAATAAGGTAAAACTTATATCATGCTGTCATTCCTATTAATGGTCATATCAAGGAACATTCAGATTTGCTATTTCTGTTGCTTACAAATCATGTTTCATGCATTTATTTAGCAAAAATGATTTACTTAGCTCAGCTATGGTTTCACGCTTCACTTATTTCGCACATATATTATGAAAGACATAATGGATTGACAGCTGTTGATTTAGCTGGCTGGTTAAAGCCTATCACTGTTGGAAAATGATTAAGAACCATATGATTCAGTCAACTATAACAGATGTTTGTAAAGTTATTTCTATATTTAAAGATGCCTTTAACAAGATAAAACTTAGTTTTGTCTGATGACAACACATTGTAGGAATTTAACAAGTGCAGGATTAGAGCTCTTTATAAATTACTACACTTCAGTCATCTATGAATGACCGTTGCTTTCAGATCTGAAATTCTTTTGCTGGTTACTATGATAATTCTGTATAAACCAAAATAATATTTAAACATTTGTCCTTGAGATATCTTGATGGCTGCAGGATAAAGATGGATTAACAGACAAAAAAAATCCCCCCCCAACACACACACACAGCAATACAGCATGAGCTGAGTGGTGAATGAGACATGCCTTATGGCCAGTTGTTAAAGATCAGGTGATGTGTTGGTGCAAGTTTGGCGCTGCCAGTTTGAGGTTGGCACTGCTAAAGCCCCTCACCACAATGGACACAGCATCCAGGAGATGATTCTAGTACTTAATATGCAGACGACACTACAGTCATCTGCCTCATCCAGAATGGTGACAAGTGTGCATACTGTATAGACTGTATAGGTTGAGCAGCTGGCTGTATGGTGCAGTCACAACAACCTGGAGCTGAACATGCTTAAAACAGTGAGGATGATTGTGGACTTCAGCACTTTACCCATTCACCATCATGAACAGCGCTGCGACAACAGCAGAGTCATTCCAGTTCCTGGGCATTACCATCTCTCAGGACATGAAGTGGGACAATTACTGTACATTGACTCCATTGTTGAAAAGGCCAAGCAGAGGTTGTATTTCCTTTGCCTGCTGAGGAAGTTCAACCTGCCACAGGAGCTCCTCACACAGTTATACCCAGCAATCAATGAATCTGTCCTGTAAACTTGGTTGGATGGTTTGGGCTGCTGAAAGGATTATCATTGCTCTCCTGCTCACCTTTAAAGAACTGTATATAGAAAATGAAGAAAACGTCTTTGGACCCCTCACATCCAAGCCATCTTCTTCTTGAACTTTTGCCGTCTGGTCAGCGGCTACAGAGTTT
Source organism: Leiocassis micropogon (assembly GCA_028565275.1). NCBI lineage: Eukaryota > Metazoa > Chordata > Actinopteri > Siluriformes > Bagridae > Leiocassis > Leiocassis micropogon. Next base: position 21,277,215 of record JAOVVA010000004.1, on the reverse strand, counting down.
TTCCCCTAAGCAGCCTACCTCATGAACAACTAAATGTTCTCCCCATAGGCAATAAATTTTTTTTTTTTTTAAATGATATGCAATATTATGTGCAATTAGGGCAATACTGTGCAATACAACTGGTATCTATTTGATGTTACCCCACATCTTATTCCTTTTTTTTCATGTTGTGTGTGTTGTCATCATCTCTGGAAGCTTCTGTCACCAAAACAAATTCCTTGTACTGTATGTGCAAATTCAGTTCTAAAAACCTTGAATAGGTTTTTAGAATTAACTGATTTATATGAATGAATTGTAAATCAATAAAAAATTTGTGTTTCTATTGGGTTTGGTTATGGCCATGCTGAAAAAATAAAGTTGTTAAAGTTAGCAAAAATGCAGAAAATAAACAA
>JAOVVA010000004.1:21222684-21235419 GCA_028565275.1 Leiocassis micropogon | reverse complement strand
CGTAGGTTCTCTATAGGATTCAGATCAGGAGAGTTGGCTGACCAATCAGGTTCAGTAACATCATGGTCCCTAAACTGTAGTTAGTGGCAGTTTTGGCACTGTGGGCAGGTAAGTGCTGTTAAAAAAGGAAATTGGGTGCCTCTATAAAGCTCATCAGCAACCAGATTTCCTGGTAGATGGCTGCGTTGACACTGGGCTTGATTAAACACAGTGGACCAACCTTTCCAGATAAAACACTTCTAATGTTGTCTCTGGTTTAGAAGTGGCTTGATACTAGAAACGCAACAGTTGTAGCACATTTCCTGATGGTCTCTGTGCATGGAGGCTCTTGATGCACTGACTCCAGCCTCATTCCACTGCTTTTGAAGCCCTCCCAAGATCTTGAATAGACTTTGCTTGACGATCTTCTAAAGACTGCAGTTGTCATCCCCGATACTCATGCACTTTTACCTTCCAGTCAACTTTCCATTAATATACTTTTCATACAGCACTCTGCAAACAGCCTGCCCTTTCAGCAATGAACACCCTTGGCTTACCATCCAGGAGAAAGGCGTCGGCAGTCAGCTTCTGGACAACTGTCAAGTAAGCAGTCTCCCCAAAGCATGTAGTGAATTAGATCAAGAGATACACAGTATGAACATTAATTTACCCAAATTCGAAATAAAATTTTTAAATATTTAGTGTTACTGGATTTTTGAGCTGTAAATGTAATCAAAATAAAAAAAAGTCTAATGAATTGAGAATATGGGTTTAATTTTTGTAATTAATTACTAAAAATAAACAAATAAAAAACACTGTACATCATACTGTATATAATGATTATCCACGATACATAATTGATAATCAGTCTGTTTTAGCACAGTACTAAAACACACCCATACAACCATCATTCATACTGTGTAATAAATATGTAAATAGCGCAAAAATGCATTCACATTATACAATATTGATAATATTTCATGTATGTGTATGTTTACTCGTATGACACAAACACAGCAGCCATGCTCAAAGACACTAGGCGATAATGAATTATTTAAAGCGGGACGAATCTATAATCAACAATAGCCAGCAGTCAAATCTTGACAATGCATGGGAGACTTCTCTCCTGTATTTAATATCTTTGCTTGTCAGAGCGCTATGCACAGATGATTAATGCATGTGACAGTCCAATTAGTCAACAGCAAGAAGGAATATGACTTTCTTTTTTTTCCCTTGACTTTATCAGATTAACATCCTGCATAATCTATTTGGCACTATTGATTGCACTCAGTAGTAAAAAACACACAGTATATCGAGAACCACTTTGGAAAAGGAACAGCCACTTGTTCCTTAGACAGTCATACTGCAGCCTGCTGATGTCTATCACCCAGGTAAAAATCTCAGATAAGCCTCAGGGCCTCTCGACATGGAGAGGGGAATGTGACAAGAAAGAAAGGTTTAAGGGAGAATCAGGACTCTTAGTGATAAGGCTCTTACCTCCAGAGGGCAAAATCAAGCAACAATGAGACGGACCCAAGTTGGGATTTCCTATTAGGGCAAAAAGCTTTTTTTTTTTCTTTCTTTTTTTTCTCTTTTTTTTATACCGTCACTCTACAACATCCATCCATTATCTATATTACTTGTCCTGGACAGGGTTATGGGGGGCCTGGAGGCTATCTTAAAGAACTTGGGGCACAAATCTGTTTTCGGGTGCCAACCCATTGCAGGGCACAAGCACACACACACACAGACACACACACACACAGGTATACATTGCAAGCATTTTGAAAACAGCAATCAGCCTACACCACATGTCTTTGGACAGTGAAAGAGAACCGGAGTACGTAAAGACTAGGCCGCTGACGACAGGGGAACACCGGGTCCTGGGGCTTGGTCAGGGGAGGCCAAAAAATGCACCCCAACCTTTATAGTCTACAGGACTAATTTAAACCAAAGAAATATTTCTAAAAAGTCTATATAGTATTTGCGAGTTACATAAAAGCAGAATAAGTGGGGGGGGAGACGTCTCTTGCGGTGTGCAAGTGGAACCCATGTTGTGCGTGTGTATGCCATTGCCAGTCAGCCTGTGAGCCTTCTGGGGTGGTGGTGGTGGTGGTATTTGGAGACCGTTTTGTCTGGCGCTTGAGCAAGACAGACGGCAGACCTGCTCGGAGGTAACCCAGCAAGCATAGGGAGGAGTTGTGCTGAGACAGTGCTAATCACTAAGCCACCATACCATACTCCCAACATGTTCTCTAATAAAAATGAAATAAAGTCATCTGCATAATTAAGTGTCATGAGATTACATCTACTGCAACTGTTGAAGCTGATTGCTGTACATTGTACTCCAGAGTGCAACTCATGACACATATAGCGTTATCCCTCAAAGAACCGGAGTGTGTGTCAACCTTACAGTATCACCTTAATGACCATCACGTAATAATGTCTAGAATGATTCAGCCACCATCATCTATATTTTATAACGGTCATCATATCTCATGATTATTGCCATTATTACTGCGTATAAGAATGACGGCGGAACAATTGAAATCTATTTGTGCAGGAGATTAGCATGTAATGCAAAGCAGTGGAAAATTCACTTCAACTGAACTTACCAAACACGATTTTATTCAACCTCCCAAAGACCCATTATGGATGGCTCCCAGCTTAGAGACAAATCAGTCATTTGTGACCTATTCATGACCTATTGCTGACATTATAATCCTCTGACTGTTAAAATTCATTAATGATGCCCATGATGCATGCAAAGAGCTGCAATACCAAATAAGTCTGAGAGAGATGAGAAATCATTGCAGGCAAAAGTTCAAAGACAATTAGTGGATGTTAAAAAGAGAAGGTGGCGGCATATGACAGGGGAGGTGAAGGTGAAGCTCAATTGACAGCCTTTTCCTTTTTCAAAATGGCTTCTCAAGCAAAGTGCCCTCATCATCTTTGACTCCTAATCTTCTGGATCTCGGGCATGAAATCCAGCCCTATGCGTATACACTTATTGTATGAACCTGTTGGGCGATACTGCCAGTGTTTAAAGCAGTAAAGAAGACATCCATGGCAAAGATTATAAAGAAAGTACTCTGAAATTCTCTGAAATTACAAAATAGTGGCCGACTGACAGTAATGTGATTCTAACGTTATAGCATTAAGGTAAGTTAAATCACCCACCAGATGCCAGCTTAGCTATCAATTTAATAAGTTAAAATGTGATGTAATGGCCATATAAGAAAAGAAAATCATATATTATATAGAAATGCTGTATAGCAGGTCATCCTAACAACAAGTTATACTGAATATTCTGTACAGTCACAGAACCCCTGAAGCCTTTCCCAGGGGACTTGAGACTCTACGCTCTGGACAGGGTGCCAGTCCATTACAAGGGCACAAGCCTGCACACATTCACAATGCGGGCAATTTGGATGTGCCAATTATCCAACTCTGCATGTTTTTGGATTGAGAAAACCAGAGTCCCTGGAGGAAACCCACCAAGCACATGCGAACTCCACATAGACAGATCTGAAGGCGAGACCCTAGAGGTGTAAGGCCACTACTCTACAATGCTGCCAGTAGATTATAATGGTTCTTAATTACTATACTGTTGCTTTCCAAACAGACCCAGAACTGCACAGACAGGACTCAGTTGAAAGCCTGCTGCCAAGACAAATGTTACTTTATGGTAAATTAAGGTATGGGTATACATCTGTGATGATTCTCAGTCATCCAGGTGAGGTCACCTGCAATTTGTGGTATGACAACTGGACTTCTTTCTTGTTGGGTAGAAACTTTTCACTAGTCGTCCAAGTAGCTTCCTCCAAGCAGATGATTCCCTAAGCTGAGGTATCCGGTTATTTCTGTTTTTGGAAAGACATGCAGGTCAAGAAACTGTCAGGGATTTGCTTGACTGTTTAGATCTCCATGTACAATTTTTTAGCTTGAGACTTGTCTTCACCCATGTGTTCATGCTCATTGTATCCACCTGTTACTTGTTTACCTACTGATTGGTTTGCAGATTTCCTTCATTTGAGTGTAAATTTTCATCGTGGTTCATGTGCATTTCTAAACCTTGTTTCCAATGTTTCTTAGTTCTCTTCTCTAGTAGTTATAGTTTGACTCCCTCGTTTTGTTCTGCACCTGCCTTTGATTACGTGTGTAGATATTTCTGGGTTGACCCAGTCTGCCTGTGAACTATGACCATGTTTATTGAACTTACCCAACTAAAGAGAATGTTGATTTCATGCACTTGTGACCCGCTTCATTCGCCCACACATCACAGAAACCTTGCTGAGTTGTAAAATGTAACAACAGTCTGTTTTAACAATAAATGAAAAGGCTTAGAATTATGCAAGTATGCTCATTAGAATGAATAGACGTATACATGACTAGGAATGGGGATGCTATGGAGGACAGTTATACAATTATCACGTATTTCTGTAAAATTTTATAAAAACGTGGAAAATAAAAGCAATTAAGGTACAAAAACTAATTCTTTGAGCAGGCATCGACCGGGAAAGCTTTTAAACCACTGCGGACTCTTTAAGGCATTTCATTTTGGCTGAACATTGGGCGTGCGCAAAACAATTCCTAGAACACCACAATGTCGTTCCTCATTCTCCGTGACAATTTTTCAAGAGCACTGACAGATCTGTCATGACTTTGTTTATAGCTGATTTTGTCTACAGCCGTTTGTATTTCTCTTCCTGTTTAAAGATATACACACACACCGACACACTCTTCTAACTGGCTAAAACAAATAGAATGCACTAGATATTGTTCTAGATGCTATCTGGACAAGAGAACTAACAAACTTAAGTTACAGCAGCTATAGTAACTAAAAATATTCCAAATATTTTTACAGATATTTTGAGAAAGTTCTCATTAGCTTTTGCATTCTTCTCAGTGTTTGCAGAATTTCATTTCAGCATTCATACATTTCATATACAGTATAATGTTATGTCTGATCGGTGTATAAAAATAAAAAAATACACACATGTAGACTACACTCCCGGGCTGATTAAGTACCACCCCCTTATCAAAGTTGATAAAATCCTTACGCTTACTTTTTTTTTCCCCCTGCTTATAACACATTAACTTCACTGCAAAATGTTCACTTGCTGCCTAATATCTCTTACACTTTCAGACACCATGGTAACAAGATATTGTAACTGTAGCTATCGTAACAAGGGACAAATTGTGATGGATAGACGACTGGTTCAAGGCAACTCCAAAGCAGGAGGTCTGGTGAAACATGTTCAAAAAATGTTTCAAGAAAGGAAAACCGGTGAAGCTGCAACAGGGTAAAGGTGGCTTAGTGGTTAGCCCTTTCTTGCACCACCAGGGTCTGGGTTCGATTCCCACCTTGGGTCTGTGTGCATGGAGTTTGCATGTTCTTCCCAGTGCTTGGTGGGTTTCCACCCATAGTCCAAAGACATGCTGATTAGGGTAATTGGAGTTCCCAAATTCTGGGAAATACTGTAGGCTCCAGACCCCCTCCCTGCAACCCTGTATACAGGATGAAACGGTATAGACAACGTGCGAGTGTAACTGAAGGTTACAGTGCATCACTGTTTTGATGACAAAAGGGGCGAACCTATTCAATATTAGGCGGGTGTTATAATGTTATAGCTAATCGCTGTATCGTGATGATTCCCTAAATGTCGCAATGAAACCCATCCTGGAGTGACACCCCATAAGCACCTTTTACGAACTCATTACAAATACATACAGGATATACAACGAAGAGCATTCCGACAGATCATGTGCGTGTTCAATAATTTATTACTACCAACACAAGATTTTAATAATCAGGACTATGTTTCAATCTCAACATCTATCATTTTGTACTGATTTTCTGATAGTCTAATAGTCATAGCAAACCCTGTTTTGAAAATGAGTCTAGTGTTTCAAAAGAAGGTTTATTATGATAGCTCTTCTAAATGATGGTGCGAATGCAAGAGGAATATTATGAATAGGAAAGGAAAAGCTCTCCAACAATATGTTCACAAACGGTAATCAAACTTGCACAATAAAATCTCTAGTGTTGATTTCACACTTTCAGAGTTCACTGGAGTTCACCTGGACAGACAGTATTTAAACACTGTACCATGTTAAATTAACACTCTGGTAGTTAATTCAGCACTGAGAATTCTGCTTTCAGGAGAAAGCACCTAGAACAACAGAAAGACAAATAAGCATCCTCACATGACAGCAGAGCATAAGACCCAAGCACAGACAGGATAGAGGGGGAAGGATTGGAGATGCCTTTCCAGCAAAAGTTTGATCACTTATTGCAGACACAGCCTTCCTGATAACTGCAAAATGTATTCTCACTTCAGTGACACAAAACTTTATTAATATGTATCCTTGAGCATTTTTAGGTGGGTATAAGGTGATACATGCGCATCACGTACACTATTGAATCAGCCTTAGGGTAGAACTGTTAACCGGCAATTTGAGACCATCCTGCATAGCAAAAACATGTTCTGTATTTGTACATGTCTTCAGCTCTGCTGCACCACACTATGTAGATTATGTCTACATTGTATGCTTACTGGTGTGATATTATGGACCAAATCCATTATTTACAAAGAATCATAACCAGGATACCCTGAACTGATCATCATACCTCAAAATCAGTTTTGACTACCGATTATGTGGACCTGCTCGTCAAAGATGAAGAATGAGTGAACTGTTTACACAGTCCAAAGGCGTCACATGACTGTACAGTACATAGCAGACAATTTTGCGGAGATGTGTGTTGGTATGGCTGTTGGCAAGTGTGCATTTGCCAGCACAGAAAAGCTAAACTGAGTCAAGTTTATTTATTGACATGGTGTCAGAAGCAGTCTGAAAAGACAAGGACTCATGCTAAATAAATAATACAGAATTTGAAGCCACTGGGGAGCGTCGTGTTTGACAAGCTGGGGGAGTGGGGCTCACTTGAAGGCAGCGATTTCTGCAATATCACATTGTAGCAAAGCTAAACATGCAGGATGGAGAGGTCCAACTCGTACACCACGGGTTATGAGGCCGAAAACATAATCAAGCCGTTCACATTCATGGAGAGAAAAGGTGAGGATAGCTTGGACATAGTTCTGAAGAGGTTTGATGAGGACATCATAACACGCACACACACAAAAAAAAAAAAGTCAGTTCCATCAAAGAATTCAAAGTCCTGACAAGAAGGTTGAGAATTGCACGTGAGTCTTACATGAACCGTCAGAAAGCTGTGATTTCGGGGATTTGAGAAGTGAAAACAGAGATAGACACATTGTAGCAATAAGTCAGAAAAAGAATTCCAAAATAGCTGCAACTTAAAGACCTCATGCTGGACATAGCAGTTTAAATGGAGAGACAAGCTGAGGATGTGGAGCACCTGTTAAGTCAGCAGACAAGGCCTTCATAGAAAATCATAGAAAAAGAAATAGTCCAACATAAACCACTTTCTAAGAGAGGAGAACAGACAGGCCTGGAGAAAGCACCGGTACAAAAGGAACAGTGGGGCAGAACTGAGTGGGGGGTGGGGGTGGGGGGGGGAGCCAAGTAGAGCCCATGGTGGCAGAAATAATGAAGGGATGTGTACAAAATGTGAGAGATTCCAACACAAAGAACAGGCAGGTCATGCAGCATGTGATTGAGTTTGCAGGAGATGTAATAATAAAAGGACAATGAGTACGGGTGTGTCGTTCTAGAACTGTCAGGGAAGTCAGGATGGGGGAAAAAGAAGAGAAAAAAAATCATTTAACTCTGGGTGCAGCTGACAGACAGAAGATATGAAAAGTGGACTGCTAAAACTGTATAATTAGTTTTTTTTAAATATATATATATAAAAAGCAAACAAAACAAAAAGTCCTTGTTTGTCAATAAGCGTTTATCAAAATCACACTGAAAGGGGGAAAAAAATTTATACTAAAAGGCTTGTTTTCTGATTTCCAGTTTTGTGCTTAAATCAAAGAAGGTAGATAACAAGCACTCACATCCCAGTTTGCTTTTTCATTAGACACAATTAGTATAACCCTGAAGGTATTACTAGTTACTCATGTTGTGCCAGAGTGTATTTTTAATTTTATTCATTCATTCATACCTAATAAGCATGGAAAATTCTGTGCCAGGTAAGAAAGACACACACACGTAACTCTCTAAGGACCTACAGTATACATAAACCTGACAAGGTAAATCAGCTGCATGAGGCTTTTAGGGAAGGGGCTTTTACAGGAAATATTTAGTGTCAACAGCCCTGAAAGCAGGCAGCATGGTGGTGTATTAGGTAGCACTGTCGCTTGTCCGGGTTCGATTCCCGGCAAGGTTCGATTCTCACCTCTGTGTTGACGGAGTTTGCTCGTTCTTCCTGTGCTTGTGAGGTGGGTTTCCTCCATCAGTCCAAAGACCTGCAGATCAGGCTAATTGGTGTTCCCAAATTGCCCATAGTGTGTGAATGTGTGTGAGTGTGTTTGTATGTGCCCTGCGATGGATTGGCACCCTGTCCAGGGTGTACCCCATCTCTTGCCCTGAATACAGGATAAAGTCTGTATATGATTAAGTGAGAGCCACGAAAGCAGACCTCTGCAAGTCCTACACAAGAATAACTATAAAAACTTTCTACAAAATATTTATTTTAAATAAATAATAAAAGCACATGAATTAACAGTATCTGAGTATACAAGGTCTATAAATAATAAATAAATATAAATAGTAATTACTAAAACACCTTTTAAAAACATTATTATTATTATTTTTATTATTAACTTCAAATTTAAAGGCCATTTCAAATGCTTGATTGATTATCAAATCCACTGATTCACAAAGTCCACAGTAAGCTACCCTATGTATTCATTTTGTTTTAGAAAGCTGGCATATTTTAACTTCGAAATTAAATAATCAGTAAACTAAAGCATGTGACGGAGTTTAATCCACTACACAGTGCTTATTTAGCATTAATAGACCATCACACCAAAATATCTTGTTGAAATCTTGATTCCATTGGCAGTCACCAAAAGGTCATTACTAACAGTAACTTGGAGCACAGGGCACAAGGCGGAGGACAAATGCTTTAAAACTTCAAACTCCTGGAGGACGACTCGGTTTTTTGTTTCAACTGCTGACATACTGTATAAGATGAAGTTCTAAAATAACCATGATAATTATGCGCAGGTTTTTTGGTTGAACTGGTGGTTTCATGGTAGGTTTCTTGCCTGCTATGTGGATAGTGTGGTGGTTGAGAAGTGCAAAACAAAATAAAACTGGAAACGAAATACATAAAAACTAAAAATGAAAATAAAACCAAAAACATAAATCAGAAAACATGACATGTACAACAGAAATAAAATACCAAATGAGAAAACAATGACAATTCAGTCAAACCAGAAAAGGTAGGTACAGTTTGTGAATGAAATTCTTATCGTTAATTGGAGATATTTAAGAAGTACTGCAGCCACATGGCATTTAAATGCGGGTCTGCAATACTTCCCGTACATGGTAAGAATCAACAAACCGAAAAATGTAGGTGTGGTTTGCGAATGAATTTCGGACATTTAAAATGCAGTGAGGCTGCAGTACTTTTTGTACATCTTGAGTGACTGATGTGAATTTTATTCCCCAACTATACCTTTTCTGGTTTGACCGAATTGTCATTGTGTTTTCTCATTTGGTATTTTGTTCCTGGATATGTCGTGCTTTGTGATTTATGTTGTTTTCGCTTCTGTTATTGTTGTTTTTGGTTCCGTTATGTTGTTTTCAGATTTAATTTTGTTTTTGGTTGATATTTGGTTGTTATTTTGTTTTCGAATTTGTTATTTTGTTTTTGAATTTTTCTATTTTGTTTTCAATTTTGTAATTTTGTTTTTGAATTTTTGTTGTTGTCAGTTTTATTTAGTTTTTTTTTCGGTTTTGTTTTGTTATTTTGCTTTTAGATTTTTCATTTAGTTTTTCCTTTTTTTTTGTTTTGCACTTGGATGGCCCAGGTTCAATTCCCACCCAGTGCCCGAACCTCAGCCACTGGTGCAGTGTTGGTCCCAAGCCCCAATAAAATGGGAGGGTTGCATTCAGGAAGAGAATCTGGCATAATACCCGTGTGCCCATTTGTGTGTGGATCGAATAGTCTGCTGTGGATGACCCTGTTGCTGGCAGAATGTTACAAGTGCTAAATAAAATTTTTAAAATCCTTTCCATGTACCTGGGATCTGTGACAGTATTTTTTTTATACAGTAACAAATGTAATAAAATAATTAGTGAAAAGCTTTGCAAATGTCAAATTCCACACAATTTATCGCTCTTTTTTATGCCATTTAATCTTAGTCAAAGACCTGTGGGTCTTAAAGTGATGGAAGTTTGTAGAATGGCGAAAGTTCATTTTGGTGTGTAAAACCAACACAAAAAAAATAAAAATAAAAAATAATTAAAAAAGAAATATATGTATATATACACACATACATACACACAGACACACATACACACACATACTATACTTCAGCAACATGGTTATACTGAAGAAACATCTATCCATCATATGCTTGACAGCACATACATATTTTTTTCCTTGAATATCCCAGCTTGTTAAAAACCTGAGGTTAAAGTGCAAGGTTGGTCATGATAAGACACCCCTGAGCAGATAGGGTTAAGTGCCTTGCTCTAGGTGACAGTTTGGCAATGCTGATGCTTAAACCCCTGACCTTCTGATTAGTACGCCAGAGCTGTAACCATTTGAGCCAGCACTGCCCCAACATGCCCCTACTGCTAACAATGTCCAAGGTCCATAAGCATCTGCCCAGGATGAAGCATTTGAACCCTCACGCATTACTCTTTTAATGATTAAGAATACATCTTGGAGCAGCTCAACTATTATAGATTATAATTGAACACACACTCCAACACTGGCGTTCCAAACAGAGATTGGTGTTTTGCAGCTTTGCAGAACCTTATAGAGCCAAATCAGATACTGACTTTTGATTGGATACACCAGAACGTGTAGTGGAGGTAGCAACATACCATGTTAGAATGTGTACCTTTCCCATGGTTTTTAAAATTTTTTTTTTTTTAAACATGCATTACCGTTTATGAACTTGGACTTGCATTTGTTATATTTTGTCATTGCCTACCAATCTAGCGTTTATTTAATCCATCATTATTGTTGTGCAATCTGAGGTTATAAATCTAGTAGAATGACCTAATACATAAGCATCGCTAACATTGGAGGGTTTGGTTTGTTCGGCAATGAGTCATTTGGAGAGTGTCTCCTCGTGTTCACTTTAAACTGTTATTTAGTACCCTTATCTGTTTTTCATTATCCACATGTATAATTTCCTCCAAGTTTGTGTTTGTGCATGTGACAGGGAGGAAGTCTCTTTAGATGATATATGAATGCAGTAGTGCAGAGCAAAACAATTATTTCCTTGGTCATGTCACGCTTGGCATGAAAAACTTCATTAAATTATTTCTAGGCTCATAATTAATGTTGCTGCAAAATATGAATACCTGAGTCCTGTCCTGTGGGAAAGGAGTGTTAATAATTATTTTTAATTAGCGGTCTGGAAATGTATCTGATTAACTTGTGCAACATCCCTTTGCCTAATTAAATTTGGACTCCAATCTGAGGTGTTTTTATTACTTTGCACGAGTGACCAATCAAGGTGTAATTTAGGGCATTAAACAAAGATGACAGACCAAGAAGCTTTTGCTGTAATAGTTGTCTGACTTACGTCCACGGTGTGTGACTTGGCACTGTGGAAATTACACCAAGACAGCTGTAGAGCTTCAGTATTACACGTTGTGAAGCCTCTAAACTAAACTTTCTACTGGATTAATAAACATTGTGCTTTGTTAACTCATAAACCAAGTCAGGTCATAACCCAAATCTTTATTGTATTAACATGTGCCTTTTGTATTATTAATAACTAAGCCACACACCTTAGGTACTATAATGTATATGTTTATGTAGTCCATTAACCGTTCTTATTTCCCTCAAACAAAAAATGAGAAAGGGGCAGAAATCCCCCTTTATTTATTTTTATTAATAATAATAAGCAGTATTATTTTGCCCCTTTCTCCTGCCCATTGTATGGAAAGCAGTCACTTAAGGTGTTGATTAATTGACTGATGTATTGTATATTGTAATTCATACATTGCCTGGTTTAAACAAGAGACGCACAATAAGGTTACATTCAGCCACCTTAAGGTTTGATTACAGCATGCAACATGATGACCAACTCATGTAAGTATTATTCCTCACCCTACCAGAACCACTTTTTCTTAACTTGAGTCCTGAAATGTTCCTGTGCCATCTGGGGGGGGGCAAACAACAACAAAAACCTCATAGATGTGATAACCTCATAGGTGTGTCATTCAGTACATTCAGGTCGTCAGCTGACTTAATTTTATTGCCACATAATGTTGACAGCCCAACAGAGACAGCCCCAGAACATAACCCTTCTTACCCTGACATGCCTGGAATAGGGGCAATCTGGACTCAGACCAGATGACCTTTCTTTTTCCATTGCTCCAACATCCTATGTTTATGCCCTCTAGCAAGTTATATCCCTTTATCTGATAACTCTCACTAACAAGTGGTTTTCTTATTACTAGGCAATGTATTAAGGTGGAAAAAACAGGCAATAAACTCCTTTTATTTTAACTTTCTAGTCTTTAAGAAAAAATTATTCTCTTAGGTCCTAATGACTGAAGTAGAGTCTGTATTATCAGTTTCATGATGTTGAGCAATATATAATAAATTAGATAAAGACACTGGTAGACAGA